>LPNX011013742.1:245989-298959 GCA_001517045.1 Pseudotsuga menziesii | reverse complement strand
GGTATTATAGAAGAAACTGTTGTGCAGATTGATTATTCAGATATTTTGATGCAGGAGCCAAATGTACTTGAAAACCCTAGTGAGGAAGAAAGCCTACAAGGAAAAATTCAAATATACGAACAGCAGGTGAAGCAGCTTCAGGAGACCAATGACAATCTGCTCAAGGTCAACAAGAGGCAGATGGATGAATTGCTGGATGTACATCAGCATTTTTTACAGTTATCTGAAGTATCTAGAGAGGTGTTGAAAGGAAAACTAGCTACTGACAGGTACATCATGGAGCTAGAGAAAACTGTGGAGCAGCTGCAGCAAGAAAATGAAGCTTTGCACCAGAAGATAAGCAGGCTAGAAGAAAAGCATGAAAGAGCTAGAAAAAGGACTCGAAGGCTTGATGGAATTGATTTGCTTGTAAAAGCATCAAAGAAGTTATCAATCAGTTTTTAGTTAATGATTAGTTTTGATAAACAGTTTTGTTAAGCCTTGCTATTTTTAGCAAGTATGTAATTTTGTAAAAAAAATCACTTTTTACCTTACTTACTTTAGGGATTCGATGGAAGTAATTTAGAAGGTAAAACCTAACTGTTTTTTAGAGGAGGATAGCTATTTAGGAGAGTTTGAAAGACATTGTAAAGGTTCTAATTTTTCTGGAGCATCAGGAGGTCTGTGGGCTATCATACTTTCAGGCTTATTCAAAGATAAGTGTTGTGACTCTCTTGTACATTTACTGATAAAACTATGGATATATGACTCTTTACCCTACTTTCTGTCTGTGTTGGCTTTACTGTGAGTTTTTTTAGCTTCTTTATTGACTTTTTCAGTGCTGGTTAATGTGTGTTTTCTAGCAGTGCTTGTCCATTCTGTGTAAACCTCAATACAGGATTTTTGTTAGACTTTTATGATATATATGCATCTTTATCAGTGATTGTGTTTGATTCAATTGTTGCTTATCTGATGAATGTATTCCCTATATGCTCTTGATGTTTATGACCAAAATATTTAAAACAAAAACCCTAAACCTTAGTTTGAATTGAATTTACTCTTGATATTGTGTTAGCATGTTTCCTTAGCCTTAGAAACAGTTTCTGACACAAACATACAGAAAAATTACATCTCCAACATCTAATGAAATTCTTATTTCTGAATGTTTTTGCATACCCGGGTTTCTCAATCATTATGCACAGTTCATGTTTTCTACAAAAAAACATACCCTTGTTTGAGATTGGTTTCTCCTTTGTTGCACAGTTCATTACTAGTTTTCTCAAACCCAGTACCGGTATTGGCTTCTAGAGAGAGTTGGTGATTTAGAATTTCATCCAAGATGATTGCACTAGTATTGAACTTATTTTGAGTTTCTACGTCAATACTTACTTCAAATTTTCCCTATATTGCATCTGATTATTTCTCCGCGGTTTATTTCTACTGTAGTTCATTTACCATTTATGACTCCCTCCAGGATTTTTCAAGCGCCCATTTGTTTTCTTCTAAATCCTTGTTTTTTTCCTTTTGCACAATGAAATTCTTCTTCTTTGATTTTCAATTGATCCTTCAAGTCTTGATATGTATCTCTATTTTGAGTGATCAATTTTTTTGTTTCTTCAAATATCTCCTTTTGTTCTTTATTTTTTTTCCTTGACTTCTCCAATTCATCCAGAGAACTGATTAATTCTCCTTCCCAATCAACACCAAAACTAACTTCATCATTTGACTTTGGGATTCCTTCATAGAAACCAGATTTATCAGTCTTTAACGCAGTTCATATGACCTATTCCATAGAGTGTTTGTTCACAATAACAATTTTCGTCTTGAAGAGTGCTTTGAGCCTTTTGAGTTTTTCTTTTCTTCTGATTTCAAAGATGGAAAATAAATTCCATTATATGTCAATTCCTTCTCTTGTTGGATATTCTTGCAGGAGCTCTTTTGTTTGAATATTTCCCTTTCGATGTATTCTCATCCTGAATTAAGTCCATAAATAATACATCTCTTGGATTGTCGCTTTCCTCCTCATCTGAAAAATTGTTCTCTTTGATGTACAAGTTTTTGCTTTATTTTTGTATTTTTTTCTTATTCATTTCCTTGTTCTATTGATCCTTGTCTTTGTTAGGATAATAATCCTCACTTATCCAAACTGGTCAATTTATCCTAACTTAGGAGTCATTTAGTCAATATTGAGTTAGTAGTACCATTGGGTCCACTTGGCCTAATGGGGCCACATGTACCAGTCACTAGAGTGTAGGGAACATTGATTGAGGATAAGTTCCAATGATTGCACTTGCATGCATCCATTTAGGCACCTCCTAAACCAATACCTACAATTTAGGAGCCACTGGGAGTGTCGTCACCAACCTCCTTCAGTTGTTGGAAGTTGGTGATTAGTCAAGCCTAGTTATGAGTTAGTTACATTCACTTAGATGTCCTCTAGTTCAGTTAGCGCCAGTCTTTGCATGGTTGCATGTGGGAAGGCACCTTTTCTTTCCTACCACATTAGTTATACTAGTTTAATTGATTATAATTTATTGAGAGAATGAATTATACAATTGGAGATAGCTAGTTAAGCTCCAATAATGATTTAGACATGTCCAATTAGCCATGAGGTCAAATTGAGTTAATCATTTTGAATTTCCTCTCATGGATTCAAATTGTCAGGCTAGTAATGCCATTGTATTGCATTGTAATAATTATCCATTTTTAATTTTGATAAATGAAAGAAATATTAGACTGCAACTCCTTATTGCATTGTTTCATATCATTTTCTTGAGTAAAATTGATCTTGAAATATTTTGTAATTTTTGTCTTGGTCCATAGATTCCTGTGAGCTCAATTTTAATAGTCTTTTAATTCTCGATGCTCTGATTCTTCCTCACTTTCTCTTTCTCGGTTTTTTTTATATGTGCATTTCGAAGAAAAATGATCAATTCTACCACATTTAAAACACTTAAAAGGAATATTTTCATGGTACTTACCTTTTCCTCTCTCTAGTCTTCTAATGAAGTTGGCCTCTTCTTCGTTTGAAAGGTCAATTGTATTTTTGCACTCGCTTCTGCTAGATTTAGGCTTTCATGTTTCTTTGAATGAAGTTACCTTTTTGTATCCACTCTCAAGTTCAGTTATCATTTTTTATGCTGTGAGTATTCTGTATAATTCATCCTTGGTTAGATCGTCCCTATTGTTAGAATAATCAACCCATGGTTACCCATATTTGACATTAATTAAATCATTTTTGTCTTATTCCTAGAATCCTAGATTCCCTCTCTATGCTAGTTGACTTCTACATGTTCCTAGAAGTCAATACTTTCTAAACTGTGTCATGGAGTGCTTTGGAATCATCCTGGAAATATATTTAGCATGTCTTCTTTATTCCTGGTTTTTTAAAGTGCATATCTACTTTTTTTCTGAAAGATGCCTTGCTTTACATATGTTTTAAGGCATAAAGGAAAAGCTAGTCTAAGGGAACTTGCCTTGTTGTTTTACCACATCACCCTACTTCCTTTTCTCCATAAAAAAGCATGAATGAGTTTTCTTTCCACCACATATTAGCTTTCCCACTTTTTTTAGCTATTTCGTGAGGATCTTCATGGATTTGGAAAGTCCTTTTTGCACCTATGGGGGATTTGACTTCTTTTAGTAAGCCTGCTTTTTGACCAATTCAAATAGAAACCTAGTGCTTTCAAATATCTCATCTAAATATATATTTGATATTCCTATTAATTCATATGGTTTTCTAATGTACACTTACTCAATACAGCATTAAGTTATGCTCCAATTTCAGTCTCCTTTTGTGTGAATTTTGCATGTTTGATTAGCAATTTTGTGAGTGTAATTGATCTATCTCTTGGGTTAAATTTACACATGGTATCAAATCCTTTGTGTATCAATTTATTTCCTTCCAAATTTTTATTTCAGGTTTGACATCATTGACTCGGAGCGCATTCTGCTGACTGAAGGGCACAGAAGCTAAGATATGGACCAATCTCAAAGGTTCATCTTGACTCCATTCAATTTATTGGAATGGAAATATGAGATGGAGATATTGTTGAAAGATAAAGGTATCTACAAGGTTACCATGTCTACTGAGGCAGATCCCATTGCAGCTGCAGAGAAAATCAAATGGCACAACAGGAGGGATGAGTCCTATGGTCTTTTGTGTTTGAGTATTTCAAGAGGCCTCCTCTTTCATCTTGATTCATTGAAATATCCTAATGAGGTGTGGGATAATCTTGAATATATTTTTGGAAAGACATATGAGATGAGAGGACATCAAATCTAGAATGAATTGATCTCCTTGAATCCCAGTAGCTTCAAATCATTGCAACTCTATTTTAACAAGTTTAAGGACCTTGTTTTGAAGTTAAAACAATGTGGGATTGAAAATAAGGAGGAGCAACTAGTTTTGACCATTCTATCAAAAAATGGTCCTGACTATTCAATGTTTGTTTCAACCTTCTATGCCACTACATTGAAAGCTCAAACCTGGAAGATTCCTAATCTTGTTGAGTTCATGGAATCCCTCACTCATGAGCAAGATAAATTGGTGATGATGGGCACCATAAAACCTTCCAAAGACAAATATTTGGTTTTTAAATATTTGAAGGTGAATTCAAAAAGAAAGGAAAAATATAAAAATCCACCTGAGCAAAAGAGAGACAAGGAAAAGTCTCAAGAGGAGTCCTCAGGATCCAAGAATAACCCCCAAAAGAAGAAGAACAAAGGAGAAATGAGAAAGTGCGCATACTATAGTAAGGGCTATCATCCTGAGAGCTCTTGTATGAAAAATAAGATAGACATGTTGACCCAACTCCTGGAGAAGAACAACATCTCTCTTCCTGATTGCTCAAAGAAGAGGGAAGGAGGATCAAATTTAGAAGACAAGGAGAGAGTACATCCCTTGGTTGTTGGCACCTCAAGCTCACCTAGTTTCATCATTGATTTTGGAGCTTCTAGACATATGGTTTTGACAAAAGAGATATTATCTTCTCTTGACATGTCAAAAGGTCCACCAATAGTTTTGGGAGATAACTCTCTAACTGACAGTATGGGAAAGGGTAGGATTGATCTTGACCATGGTAATTTCAATAATGTGTTGTATGTTCTAGGTCTTTCGTCTAATCACTTGTAATTGTATCAGATGAGTCACACTGGGTCTCCAAAGAAATTCATCTTCTCCCCCAATGAAGTTGAAATCACTGAGATTTCGAATGGTAAATTCATAGCAAAAGGTGTTGTTGATCACACTTCGAAGGTATACAATTTTTCCCATTTTCTACCCTACCCAAACCCCTCTGCTCTTCTTACTCATGCTAATGAAGCAAGAAATATTTGGCATGAAATATTTGGCCATATTAACTACAAGTATCTTTCTTATTTGAGTGAAAAAATGCATGGTCATAGGGTTACCAAATATCAAGTTTTCTAAGGGATTCTGTCAAGGATGTATCCTAGTAAAACACCCAGAGCACAAGTATGAGAGAGCTAGTCATGAGAGAACCTCTGCACCTCTTGAGTTTATCCACAGTGACATTGTTGGTCCATTCCCCCATATGTCCATGAGTCAAGAAAAATATGCACTCACCGTCATAGATGACTTTTCCAGGTATTGTTGGGTTCACTTCCTAAAGTATAAGTCTGAAGTTTTTGACCTCTTCAAAGTCTTTAGAGCCTTGGTTGAAAACCAGTCTTGGAGGAAAATCGAGATCCTTAGATCTGACAATGGTGGTGAGTATGTAAAGTCTGATTTCATCCATTATTGCAAAGATGTAGGTATCCGGATGCAGAATTATATCCCTTACACACCACAGCAAAATGGTGTTGCTGAGAGGAAGAACAGATCACTGAAGGAGATGGCAACTTGTATGATGGAGGCTAAAACACTGCCACCAAATTTTTGGTCCAAATATATAAACTATGCATCCTATATCCATAATAGAGTGCCATATAAGCATCTTTATGGTATGACTCCTTTCAAATCTTGGAGTGGGAACAAGCCATATGTGACCCATTTCAAGATTTTTGGCTCAAAGGCTTAGGCTAGAATTCCAACTGAAAAGATGAAGGATTTGCAACCCCAAAGCCAAGAGTGCCTATTTTTTGGGTATTTTGAACATTAAAAAGGGTACAATCTTATCAATTTGATCACAAACAAATATTTCATTGAAATATGTGTTCATTTTCAAGAAGAGCCCTTAGCAGCAGTTAAAGTTGGAAAGTCCTCTTCACCACCACAGCCATTGATTGTAAGTGAAGAGAATAATGATTTTGCTGATTCTGATATGTCTGATAATTATGAATTAATTGCATATCCTAACAGCCCTACAAGACCAAAGTGGGCAGAAAGGACCATTCATGCAGCTGGGGAACTAGCTGGAAATCCTAATGACACTAGGAGGACTAGATCTCAATTTGAGAGTGCCCTTTGTGTGAAAGACCCTCTCTTTGCTGAGAAGTGTTATTTGATGATATATTATGATCCAAAAACATATGAATATTCAGCACATGATCCAATATGTAAATAATCCATGAAATAATAATTCATCTCACTCCAGAAGAACAACACATGGGAACTGGTTGATCTTCCCCCAGGGAGAAATCTAGTGAAGTGTAAGTGGGTCTTCAAAAATAAGTTTTCTTCTGATGGTTCACCTTTGAAATATAAGGAAATATTGGTATCCAAGGGCTACTCTTAGGTACATGTTATTGACTACAATGAAACCTTTGCACCAGTGGCAAAGATGGACTCCATAAGGCTTTCCCTGGGCATTGCAGCTTCGAAGCAGTGGGAGGTACATCACATGGATGTAAAGTGTGCCTTTATGAATGGATATCTGACTGAAGATATTTACATGCAGAAAATAGAATATTTTGTATCTAATCCATCTTTAGTGCGCAGGTTGAAGAAATCATTGTATAGGCTCAAGCAAGCCCTAAGGGCTTGGTATGCCAAGATTGATGGCTTTCTGCTGTCACTGAGTTTTGTTTGATGCAAGTCTGATCCTAATGTCTATTTGAAGCTGATTCATGGTTATTTAATGATTATTGTTCTCTATGTGGATGACCTTCTGATTACATGAATTTCAAAGAAAGAGATTGCCTCCTTAAAGGATGCAATGAACCATGCCTTTTCTATGATAGATTTGGGATTGTTGAGGCAATTCTTGGGTCACAAAATTGCTCAATCCCAACATGGAATCAAGGTTCATCATTCAAATTATGCTTCATATTTTCTCATTAAGTTCATCATGAAAGATTGCAAGCCAAGAAAGACTCCATTTCTTTCAGGAGTTAAGCTTGAAGAAGCAGGTTTTTCTCCTATGGTAAATAATACATTTTATAAGTAGTTGATTGGGTGTTTGCTTTATATTACACATACTTGACCTGACTTATCTTATGCAGTTAGTGTGGCTTCAATATAAATGGATTAGCCTCATGTGATCCATTGGAGAGTGGCCAATAGGATCCTAAACTTTGTTCAGGGAACAAGGACTCATGGGATTTTCTACAAAGCAAAATTTGACTTAGAGCTAGTTGGATTTACTTACATTGATTGGGAAGGTGAAAACACAGATCGAAAGTATACCTCAGGATATGTGTTTTTTATTGTAGAAATACCAATCAGCTGGTCAAGTAAGAAGCAGAGTGTCATAGCACGCTCATCTACAGAGGTAGAGTATAGAGGAGTTGTAAATGCAACGACTCAATGTTTATGGTTGCAGGGGATACTTGGAGAATGTGTTTTCAAATCAGAGTTTTCAATAGTCATCTATTGTGACAATCAAAGCACCATTCGAATCTCCATTGATACATCTCAAAGACAAATAACCAAGCACATTGAGATCCATATGCACTATATCAGGTAGCTTGTGCATGATGGTACCATTGCTCTACTCTACTGTGCATCTTCAGAACAAGTAGCAGACATCTTCACCAAAGTATTTTGTGAGAAGACCTTCAGTAATGTCAAATCATTATTGGGGATTTCTGATCATGTGGTGAAGAATTATTGATGACAATATTTCCAAAATTTTGTTTTTCTGTCCATGTTTAAGGGAGGATTTTCCCACTGGGTTTTTGCCTCTTTCCTTGGTTGTATGGACATGCAGTATGTAAAAGGGTGAATAAGCCTTGTTGCTAGGCCCTATAATTCTCTGATATTTACTCATAAATTTGGGAGTAAGTGGGGGTGTTAGAATAATCAACCCATGGTTACCCATATTTGACATTAATTAAATCATTTTTGTCTTATTCCTAGAATCCTAGATTCCCTCTCTATGCTAGTTGACTTCTACATGTTCCTAGAAGTAAATACTTGCTAAAATGGGTCATGGAGTGCTTTGGAATAATCTTGGAAACATATTTAGCATCTTCTTTATTCCTAGTTCATTAAAGTGCATATTTGCTTTATCTGAAAGCTGCCTTGATTTACATATGTTTTAAGGCATAAAGGAAAAGCTAGTTTAGAGGAACTTGCCTTGTTTTTTGACCACGCCATCCTATTTCCTTTTGTCCATACAAAAGCATGAATGATTTTTCTTTCCACCACATATTAGCTTTCCCACTTGATTTATCTAATTCGTGAGGATCTTCATGGATTTGGAAAGTCCTTTTTGCACCTATGAGGGATTTGACTTGTTTTATTAAGCCTACTTTTTGACCAATTCGAATAGCAACCTGGTGATTTTGAATCTCTCATGTAATTAAATATTTGAGCAGCCTATTACTTCATATGGTTGGCTGATGTACACTTATTCAATACAAGATTAACTTATGCTCCAATTTCAGTCTCCTTTTGTGTGAATTTTGCATGTTTGATTAGCAATTTGGTGAGTGTAATTGATCTATCTCTTGGGTTCAATTTCCACACCTATCACTTATGTCTTCAAGAATTGACACTTTTGGATTGAAGAGTTTGGGAAGAGTTCTCATGATTTTCTGCACAACATCCTTTTCTTTAATAGTAGCCCCAAGCCATGTTATGGAATTCACTATTTAATCTAGTCTCAGAAAGTATGAGGATACATCTTCTTCTTCCTTCATTTTGATGGTTTCAAACAGAGAAATTAATGTTTATACTTTGGCATTTCTGACCTTTTCATCGCCTTCATAGATACTGTGTAATTTATCCCATACTTCCTTAGTGGTGGGGCACTGCATTACTTTAGTAAATTTTGTATCTACTAATCCATATAAGATGGCAGTATGCTCTCTCGCATTCCACTCACATTGTTTTCTATTCTTTGGATCCACAGTCACAATTCTTGCTATTGTCATCTCACGATTATATTTTGACTCATCACCATTCTCTTTTGAATCATCTACAACTTTTGGAAATTTGTATCTTTCTTGTACTAATTTCCACACATCCATGCTATGTGACTGCAGATAGACCTCCATTCTAATTTTCCAGAAAGTATAGTTTGAATCATCACACCTCAAAGCTCTATTTGTGGGAAAACCTTCTTGCTTATCCATATCTACATTGGATCAATATTACATATGTTAATATGTATACTAAAGACACCAACTATGATACCAATTGTTGGTATTAAGTTATCACTGAAAAGGGGGGTTAATCAATAATTGTGCAGATATGTACAAATTATACATATTTTCCAAATATATAGAAATCACTGCAATAAATAGAACAACACACAATTTTTTGAGATCAAATGTATACTTATATGAATGAATATGAAGAGTTACATTAATGGGAGACTACAGTCCCAGAACATAAGCACCCACTCATTTAGATGTTAACTTGATCTCAAGTACAACTTGCAGTCTGTTGGAACCAACTTGCAGCAACCTCTATATCTGTAAGATTCAACTCACGATCTCCAAGCATTGACCTGAATAGATATCAAATTGGTCACACAAACTACGATTTGCAACTTCAAAATCCAATCTATGAATGGATTACATTCTCCAGGTGTGCAATTTACAACTTCCTTTTGTTCTCCAACATCCACAGGAAGGATATTGTGATCCCCTGAATTTTATCTACACCTACAAAAAGGATGTTGATGTGCCCTGATTATATTTTCCAACACCTACTAGAAGGAGGCTACTACCCCCTATTCCTTTCCCTGTCCAACCTCCCTAATATGAGATATGATTGTATGGAAAGTAGATAAATTTCTTTCTTCAAATTATGCAACTGCTAAATTATTATAATCTATGTTTGTATACTTGTGTCAAATAATTACCCAAAATATCATAAAACAATTTGATCCATGCCTTCCTTTTCACATTATGGTAATTGTGACAATATTTGATCCGCGTATTTGTATTTGTGTCTGATAGTTGCTAAAAAGGAATACAACTGATATTTGTGTCTTTACATCTATGTATATATATATTTGTCAAATCTTTCTTCAAAATATGTCTGCGTCTTACATCTGTGTCAGACATTTCTTTAAAATATTTCTACATCTTTATACATTATACCTTTCTTCAAAATACAATGTGTGAAGATAACTGTAATATTCGTCTTCACTGAGTAAAACAATTACACATATGAACTGCAGGTACCCAGTCATCCAATGTTGCTCATCTCGCATTGTGGATGAAATACAAAATATATTCAACTGTGATCAACGAGCCATTGATACCCTGAAAAATAAAAACTCTGAAGCTTGTCAAACAGTTAGATCTATATCTCCACAAGCTTACTTCACAACATCCATCTCTTGCTTATTTATAATCTTCTTGACTCAAGAGATGTTTGCACATGGTGAATTTTGTTTACTTCAGATATCATCCCACTGAATTAGCATCTTCGATAAGTTAATGTTTGTTTCAACCTGCCACTTCGCAATTCATCTTAGTAGTTTAAGACACACATATGCCAATACATTTTGTGGGACTTTCGCACACAATTGTTTCTAAGAAAATATTTTTACCGACTTCTTTGTGGGATTATCATATACACAATTGTCTTAATTTATAATTAATATTTGAACATCCGTGTTCTTTTCAATTACTCTTTTATTTAACTATGTGCACAAATATGACCAATTCCATGATGGTCCTTTAACCTATTGATCTTTGACATCAATATATTCAACTGGTCTTATTTATCTTATATTCAACTTTCCTTGTTCATCTTTGATCTTTAACATCATATGTTCTTCTTTCTCATCTTTGATCTTTGACATCGTATATTGATCTTTCTCATCATCGAACTTTGACATCAATGACAACATATATTCAACACCAACAATATTAGAATAAACATGGTTTCTCTTAAGAACAATACCACCATCAATAGGTTGGTAAAAATAAAACCAACTCCTTTGTAGATATAGTTGATGCAAAGCGTCATTATCTAATAACCATTATTCATAATATTGTGAGATATTACAAAAAGATAATGTTAGATTTTTAATGGTTATACAAGATCTAAAACATTTAGCATCATAACATAATAACCATAAGCAAAGGATCATTGAAATAAAGACAAATGCAGCAACATAATAGAACACAAGAGAACATAAATATTTTCCTCGGGGAAACCACAATGGAGAAAACCCCGCAAAAATTCCTCAGTATAGAATTTGACCAAGATAGTGTAAAACCCCAGCAACAAGAATCATTAGAGGAAATTAAGGAAAATAATAAAATAATAGTTATTAATTTTGGAGGAAGAATGAAAAAAACTACTTTTCGTGTTCGTATTTTTGACATATCTCCTTGTGTTTTTACTCAAATTCTAAGCAGGAGAGCTTGTTGGATGTAGAATTTAATTATGCATCCAACGATTACCCACACTACATACTTTTGATAGACCCTGCTACCCCAAAAACAAGAAATACCTGAAAACACATGATGATGACATCATCATCACATTTTTCATGTATTTCTTGTTTTTGGGGTAGTGGGGTCTATCAAAAGTATGTAGTGTGGGTACTCATTGGATGCGGAATCAAATTCCACATCCAACGAGCTCTCCCACTTGAAATTTGAGTAAAAACACAGGGAGATATGTGGAAAATACGAACAAAAAAGTAGTTTTATTTTATGACAAATATGTCAATTCAACCATTATGGTTGACTCATTTAATTGAAATTCTATTAGTTCTTGGATTCCAACTCACAAAATTTATTGTTAGTGCATTTTCTTATAAGGCCCATTTTAGACCCTAAATTTCCTCTAATGAGTTTCTCATCTTCCACAGTAGCCTCTTTCTCTCTCTCTTTCTCCAACACAATACTTGAGTGTAATATGTGTGTGAATGAGAAAGGCACCTCACCTATTTATATTCATTAGGTGAGTGTCTCAAATAACTAACGAGGTCATCCAGCTTCCCTAATTAGGGCCGACCTACCTTGGGAGACTCAAAATACATTTTATATATTACTTATGTGGGTACTTTTTCCCCGAATTACAATGGAGGGTTTACCTCATGAATTTTGCATGACCAATTACTCAAGGAAATATTTGAATGGTGGAAGAATATCTACAAAGTAGAATGCAACAAAAGTACAATAGAATATCTTCCGAAGTTACAATATGTTAACACTCCCTCCTATCTAGGAAGGTATTCTACATCAACGACAACCATCATTACAACTGTACAAATAAATGGTGAATCTCTATATGTCATAGGAAGTTATGGAAAATCATCATACATATTCATCATCGATCTCAGTTGGATCATCTTCTGTAACATTAGTATGTAAATACTAAATTTTTTTATGTACGTGTTGAATCATCTACTATTAGTATTATATTCTAGATCATCTTCTGTAGTATCAATATGTGGATATTGAATCATCTGAATCATCTTCTGTAGCATCAGTATGTAAATACTGAATCTTGTTCTATCACATCAGTATATGAATACTAAATTATCTTCTGAATACTGAACCTTCTTTTGTAACATCAGTATGTGAGTATTGAATCATCTTTTTCCATATCAGTATGTGAGTACTGAATCATCTTCTGAACCTTCTTTTGTAACATCAGTATGTGAATACTGAATCTTCTTCTATCACATCAGTACGTGAATGCTAAATCTTCTTCTGCCACATCAGTATGTGAATACTAAATTTTATTATGAATCATCTACTTGCCAGCACTAGTGTGTAAACACCGAACCATCATCTGTAACATCAACATCTGAACCATCATTGTCTGTATCTTCAATATGGGAATACTGAAATATCATTATCTGTATCTTCATCATGGGAATACTGAAACATCGTCATATGCATCAACAATATATAAAAACTAAAACAATCAATAACATCATTATCATGTTTGTGCTAAAAACCAAATCATCTATAATGCTATATCATCATCTGCATTACCAACATAGAGATGTTGGGACAACATCATCACCATCAACATACAAATGTTGAAACAACCTCATCATCAGCAGCACAAAGTGTTGTGACTTTAACTACATCAACATTATCATCATAGGGTATTGGGACCGAAACCATATTATCAACATCAACACAAGGTGTTGGGACCATAACCACAACATCAACATCAACATGCTGAAGCAACATCATTATCAACATCAATATAGAAATACTAAAATTGCCTCACCGTCATCAGTATAGGAATACTTAAACTATCTTAGAAATCAATTCAACAATCAACAATCATCAGTGTAGTAATACTGAAACTTCAACAATCATCAATCATTAGTGAAGCAACACTGCAACTAACTCAACAATCATCACAAAAATCATCAGTATAGTAATACTGAAGCATACATCTCAATAATCAATATAACAATACTAAAGAAAACATTTCAGCAAACATCTCAGCAAGCATCAGTATAACAATACTGAAACAATTGACTCAACCATCATCAAACATCTCAGCAACCATCATCAACAATCATTGTCAATCGACAGTATAACAGTACTGCAACAATCATCAAACATATCAGCAAACATCAACAATCAACAGTATAGCAATATTGTGAAAACCATCAAGCATCTTAGCAATCATCAACAATCAATAGTATAGCAATACTGAGGATACATCTTGCCCTTCATGTTCTTTGGACCAACATCGCAGTGATTTATCTAGTAGATCCAACTGGGAATTTTGTCTAACTTACTAACTCTTTCGAGCCAAACAATCCTAGTTAGACAAATGGATCTCCCTGGGGACCAAACAAGCCTTTCCTGGATTACTAACCCTTTGTGTCCAAACAATCCTAGCCAGACATACTAATCCTCCTAGGATCAATATTCCTTTAGTCTAGATTACTAACCCTTTCGGGCCAAACAAGCCTAGCCAAACGTACCCTCCTCTAGACTGACCTACTCACTGTTGCATCCAACATCTACTGTCACTCCCTCTTTCTATAGAGGTCCTTTCAGACTACACCAAGATTTTCTCGAAAGTATTCAAACTTTACACGAGCAAGAGGATTAGTCAATACATCTGCTACTTGTTCCTCGATGGGAACATACTTGAGCTTTACAGCTCCCTTCATCAACTTTTTCTTTAACATTCTCTTCTTGTACATCTACAACAACATTGTACATTTACAACTTGCATCATTCTTCTTTTGTGCATCTATAATTGCATCATTCTTCTCTTGTACATCCGCAACTATATCGTACATCCATAACTTCATCATTTCTTATCTTGTAGGCAATTGCATACAATCCTTCCTACAAGTCAAATACAATTTTTATGATTAGAAACATTTCATAACATATTCAAAATGACAACTTCCCATGCATAAAGATATATATAATCATGCAATTATTTCTGCTAATGCACATTAGAGGAAATTTCAACTCAAAATGGGCCTTTTAACTCTAATTCAAATTCCATGTCATCATATGTTAGCCAATGAAATTTCTTTAAATTTGAAGTACCGTATAGGTCTTAAACACTTTTTTAATATAAATTTGGGGATAGGTATCATTAAAAAAAAACTACTTTTTTGTTTGTATTTTTGACATATCTCCCCATGTTTTTACCTAATTTCTATCGGGAGAGCTCAATTCCGCAACCAACGAGCTCTCCCGATCGAAATTTGAGTAAAAACACGGGGAGATATGTCGAAAATACAAACACAAAAGTAGTTCTTTTCTTTTCTTCCTCCAAAATTAATAAATATTATTTTATTATTTCAGCGATTATTTTATTAATTTTTTAGGAGGCCCATTTTGAGTTGAAATTTCCTCTAATGACAATCATCTAAGCCACTTACCATCATCTGCATATTAGTAGTAAACTACAAATATTCTACTATACATTTCCTAAATCAAGAAACATATCATGTACACATTTTTGAACATCTAAATATATAGGAAATGACTATTCAAATACTTATCTGTGTTTGTTTGGTAGAATCCATCTTGATCTCTGCCTTCTTGAATTACTGGAGTCTCTGCCAAATGTGTTCAACTTCATCGCCTGATTCTGAGTACCCATTCCTATCTTGCTCATGATCGGAAATACTGAGCAAGTCTTCTTACACCATAGATCACATAAAACTATGTCTATGTGTCGTACTAGTGCATCTCCTCTTATCCAATGACGAAATGTATAAGAGTATAATTTTCATATGTATAATTCTTCTAGATCATATTCCTCATTACTTGAGGAATCTTTACTTGCTTCCTTCTTAGCTGCAATATATTCATCCTTGGATACATTTATAGAAACACTTTCCTTTCTGCAATATGTTGGAGTACATAGTACTACCAACTCAATCAAAGTCATCATAACTTTGTAGTACCCTTTAGGTACCACACCATTTTCTCTGCATATTTTACTTGGATAAGTAAAATGTCTTATGGATTTCATCATGCTTCTAATCTTGAGAATCATGTCAATATGATCAAACTTTGAGATCTACCGTAGTTACTCCCTCTTAGGTGGAGCACCATCCTCCCTCTGCATCTGTATTAGGACATTGGGGTGACAGGTAGTCTCCTCTGTTGTTAGTCTTCTTTGTATCCATCTATGTCACTAGATATTAGGATCCTTCATCTCAAACTTTGTTGCAAGTTTTCTCTTGCCCTTTATAGGATTATATCTTCAACCTTGTAGTAAAGGTTTTGATCTCCATCACTCTAGTTGATCCTCAAGTTTCTCATGTGACTGTATGCGCTATCCCATTGGTTCCTACTAAGCTTGTACAAATCCTTTTGTACATAGGTGGTTCTCTGTAAAGAGTCTCAAACTATATAGTTTGCTTGATCTGTTCTTTTACTTTGATTACACCAATTGTCTAATGTAATATCCATTACTAAAGAGGTGTGTCTAGAACCTAGAACAATGTCTTTCCAAAATCGACACTCTCTTTTGATAGAACCCATGAACATTGCTTCGTATCTTTTGATACTTCGATCGGCAGTATACTTAGTTTTGTATAATTACTTGGAATACTATACAAAAATTCCATTCATGTTTCAAAATCATATCCAGACATCATTATGTATGATTGACTATCACTTCTAGATCATATCATCCTACCATTCTACCTTCTTGGGACATTCTTTCAAAAAGTGTCCTTTCTTATCACAACTAAACTATTGAGTTGTGAGATGTCCTTCTACTCTTTGTGGAAATGTTCTTTATTATTTCTCTGATTAGTATGAGTTGTTAGGGATTGATTGTCATCTCTTCTTATTTTTCCATCAATCAATCATTCATTCCTCCATATGTGATCTTCCTACTAGAACAACTCTTTTGACTGAATTTGGAAGACCATTCAAAGTTGTAATTTATGCTTCTGCTTCCTTAACATTAGCTTCAGCAGCTTCCAATTGCTCCCTGAGATGAGATATTTTTGTGAAGTAATCATTGAATGTTTGAGACATTGCACCTTCACATTCTTGATTTGAGTCCTCGAGGTAATATTCATATGTTGTTCATTGCATCGAACATATCCTTGGGAGTCTTCAAGGATGATACCCATGAGATCCAATGGAGGCGAAAATACTAATCTTTGTTTTGACTAAGTCCTTCTTGGCTTCGACTTCATCTTCATCTAGATCTGTAGATTCTTCTTTAACATAGTTCTTCATGGAAGGCTTATTCAAGTATGATAAGTACTCTATAAATTTATGTTTAAAAGTTATTGACTCTGTCAAAACCCCAAATTTTCACAAAAATTAAAAAAATTTGATGTAACATAAATTGTTTATAGCCGCATTTTGTTATCTGCAAGTGGTTAATCGGATAAATGAAACAGTTAACAAACTAATGATTAACTTAAACACATATAAATTAATACTATTTTAATTTCAATATGTGATGTAAATAATCTGCATTCAGTTATTTCTAGCTATACTGATGATTTGATTTTGTCAAGTAGGTGAGAAGTTACTTTCTAACTAGGGCTTACTTAGCGATTGCTAACTTACCTGGAATTCTAGATCTTACAGGCTTGACAAGTAAATTTTGAACTAGTAAGACTTTATTAAGGTGTTAATCCAGATATACTTCTTTTAGCATAAATATACTGCTAGAGTAAAAGCTTGCTTAATATAATTCAAGGGTACTACAAGGTAAAGTATCTTTTCTTTACTTGTTTTGCAGCTATGACAGTATTTTAAATTCATGTTGTAAAGACCAATAACCTTACCATTCTCAATGTTTTTCATTATTATGACTTTTATTTCGGACAGTTCTTCTTTCTAGCTACTAGCCAAGTTACTTATAGAGCTCACGATTTTGTATAACAATTCCTTTACTGACATAAGAGTTTACTGCTGTTATTATTTCTAAAATTTAAAACAATGCTTATCAGCATGGAAATAAAACTAAGCCTTCTAAGAACAAGCTTACAAACGTACCCTCCGCTCCACTTTTAATTCAGCTTCAGTAGAGGAAATTTATCAGCTTATTATTGTATTATACTTATAAATGATCATTTGCACAAATGTCGTCAAGTTGTGATTTCTATCTCCAAACTTCTTCATGGCATAAGTAATGTGACAAAATTACATTATTATATTATTGAGCCGAGAGGCTCTCTACAGCCCAGTATGGGGGAGATCTTGTAACGTTACGTAACGTTACATAGATGTCGGCTATAAAAAACAAAACTTTTAATTATCTTCCAAAATAAATGTCGGCCACAAAAACAATAGAAATGTTGTAAAGTTATTGCCTGAAAAACTCTCTACAGCCCAATATGCGGGTTCCATTAATACAAGAAATGCAATATCATACCTGAAGGTCTCCAAACAAAAAAACAAGCTTGAGAGAATCATACAACCCAAAGTACAAGCCACGATAGAGTACAATTCCCATGCAGGCAATATTAAACCAGCGATAGAGACCAGCAAGACCATCAGATTTCCATGTTTTCTTGTAAACATCAAGAAGCCCATTAAATTGCCTCTCTTATCCTTTATTTGTATATATGGCATCATTAGCCAGCTGAGTTCGAGCATAGTCCAAAGAATAAACAAAAAGGAGAGAAGACGCACCAGCTGCACTGCCAGAGGCCAGATTTCCAGTAACCATCCCTCTCTTTGTTGAAATCAAAGAGGCTCAAATGAACAAAAAAAGAAAAAACTTATATCAGTATGCATCGCCTTGTAAAGCAAGCAGAAAAGCATATATGAAAAATTGTATTTACCTTTGCAGTGTATGGAAATAACAGATTACATTTGCAATGTTTCCTCTCCATAAAGAAATCATAGTGTTTCCTCTCCATAAAGAAATCACACGTTCCTCCTTGATTATCCTACCAAAACAATCAGTAATTCCTTGGTATGGCTTAGAAAGACGTCCAGATTTCAACATTTCATCCTGGCTTCGTATCAATAGTTTGATACGCTCAAGACGGGCATCTGCAATTTTTAATACTACAGCAGAAACCCCTCCCATCAGAAAATCCATCATAAAACCAGTAAAACCTTTTTCTTCCGGCACTGGAATAAACACAGGTGAATGGCCTTGGGACAAAAAAACTGCAGCAGAAACCCCTCCCATCAGAAAATCCATCATAAACCCAGTAAAACCTTTTTCTGCTGGTGCTGGAATAAACATAGGTGAATGGCCTTGGGACAAAAAAACTGCAGCAGAAACCCCTCCCATCAAAAAATCCATCATAAAACAGTAAAACCTTTTTCTGTCGACGCTGGAATAAACATAGGTGAATGGCTTGGGGACAAAGCTACATTGGTTCCATGAGAACCACGCAAAAATGCACTCCGCAAGCCACCACAACTCTGGATAGGTGCTGACATTGTTCAATCTCCACCATTCTGGAAATCCTACCAGCTTGGTGTACTCCTTGAACCAACATAAGTTTGAAAAGACTTTGTCCATTCTGCCATTGAAACCTGGCAAAATTACTATAATATTAGAAACCTAGAGAATTTAATTTAGAATGAGGAAGATAACAGCATATTAGAAACCCAAATAATTTAAGTTAGAATGAGGAAGATAACAGCAAAGCTGCATAATCGTTGTGCAGCGTTGTCTGTATTAGTTTTGATTGGATATGCTTTCCAAATGGTCATGCACTGGTGTCTATATTGATTTGCAATATACTGAAAATTAATCAAAGACCATGTGGTACAGTACTGATTTCGTTTAGTTCTGTACATCTTCAAAGGTAAAGGGAGGCTGGTGGAGCATATGTAGATCTCAAACGCTGGATGAATATAAATATCACGGGGACTTCACTTAGTGAACCTCTTACATAGCACGTGCGATCGTGGGATATTAAAGAATACCCTTAATTTCAAGAGATATTGACCCAAACTCTTTTTGTTGAAACCCCCTCCCAATACTTAAAACCTCCTCCCCACCCCTTTTTATACCTCAATGCTTATAAACCAACCTACCCACCCCCACCTTAAACCCCTCACCCCCCCAATACCTGCAATATATTGGTTCGATTTTTTATAATTTTAAAAACCACAATATGAACTAACGTGATAGGATATTGGCCAACAAGTGAAGCCCCCATGATAAATATGCTGTATGTACCCTGTCCAAAAGAGATAAACTCATGACATGAGATTGCAATAGTACAAGATTCTCTCATTCTTTTGCCAAATGGACATTAATAAAGCTATTTTTCTCAGGTTTGTATTGTTTTGGAGTCCTCTTTTAATATATTTTCTTGGAAGCAAAGTATCATTTAAAAAAAATTAAAACGGTGTCTACTGGATGTGAGATGAGAATGTCATTGTCCAGCTGGGAAGGATGGTATAGCTTAACATGGGAGACATTCACTGATAGGATGAATATGCAATTTCTATAACTGGGAATACATTCACTATAGGATGAATATCCAATTGCGATCAATCGATCTTGAAGTCATTTGCACCTACGTACCTATTACAAAATCGAATAAAAGTCAAAATCGGATAGAAGTCATAGCTGAGTGAATATATGAATTGATGATACTTTAGCTCACTGAAATTGTTGTTTTTAACTGGATTCATTTTAAATTTGATTAATTATTTAAAAAGATCTAATTTTTTTAAAGGACACAATCTCTTAAGGTGTATTTTTTTTATATTTAATCATATTTAACAATAAAAATCTTACTTAGATCCAAATTCCAGGCTCTATCAAGTCTCGAGAGACATCAAATCGCCCTAGGTGCAAACCTCTTCTCAGGTATTGCAGTCAAGAATGTTTGCAGCTCCAGAGATTTGATCCCTCTCGGCTCTTGATAGAGCCTAGGATTTGGATCTACGCTGGTTTATTTATAATAACAAGTGATACTAGATTTATTCTTGAATAGTTTTACTATCCTTTACTACCAAGTCTAATCTAATCTTGGTTTGATTCATATCAGAGCTTTGGTATCTTATGAAGACCAAATGATCATGTACTTCCAAGAAGTGTGTCTTACTCTTAGTACTATAGACTACACTCAAAAGCAAGAGTTATGCTAGGGTGTAAAAACAAATTATATTTATACACACCTTGTTGATTTATAAACTAGTTCTTACCTATTAGTGTTTGCATAAACTAGTTCTGATAGCATAGACATGCATCGTTTATGGTTATAAGAAGAAAAGGTAAATAGTGATACTATCAACTCATGTTCAACAACCTTTACTATACTATTGATCTCTTCATAAATGTTTTACTAAGAAAGATTATAAGATCTTTATAAAACAAGGATACCGATGCAATATGTTTTTGGTTCATTACCAACGATGATTTCGAGGTTTATAACATATAAGGTTTAATGATACCATATAAATCTCATTCATTGACATAGCTGGACTTCATGGTTTAACAATGAATAGATATGTTTTGACTTTGTAAATTATAATATCATTGTGGTCATTATTTAAATTATTAACAATGATTTGGTTCCCGACAGTGCAGTGGAAACTATACAAATCGACCCACAGTGGACTGAATAATTTGGTGGGCACGCGGAACATCCACCACCATGCAAATCATGATTTCAAAACCTACTACGCAACCCTAACTCTCATTCTTCGTCGAGGGTTTTGGGCTTTGCACTGCCTGGTTCACTGCAACCATGAGGGCTCGCTTGTGCTTATCTCTAGCTCCATGTTGTGTGTAATGAAGCATTGCCACTCTAGTGTGAGAATGGAGAGATATACAGTTCGCATTTGATTTCTCTCTGCATGCATTGCGTAACTATGTGTATAGTTGTTCTCTATCAGTAGTTTTTAGTGTCGATATATTGCATGGCCATTGCCAAACCTTTAATCCCACTACAGTCGTCGGTGTAGTATGTGTTTTGAACCCTGCTCCCTCTGTCATAGGTGAGCACAAGGGTTTGATATTCCATTTGTTGTTCATGGTGCGTGTTCAAATCCTCCTCGGCTTCCAAATATTTCGCCTTCAGGTAAAGAATTCGTCTTACAAATATTATAAGTTTTAAAATTACAGTTACAGTTATATAACTCAGTTTCTAATCAAGGTTTTGATACTCGCTTGCAGGTTACAGCTTGCCCTTATTCTTAGAAGAACCCTCTCCAAGTTTGGATTGGCATCAAGACCTACAAGTAAGCCTCGGTTACAATGTGGCAACTCCCTACTTGTACAGACTTAGGGGAAAATGGTTTCAGTTGGAAAGAAATTACGACCTTAGTTCCTCCAATCTTGTGATGTTTGGTCTTTATTTTTAAGATTTGTTTTTCATTATTAAACCCTTGCATATAGCAGGGTGGCTCCAGCTTTGATGCTGTGACTTGTAATACTCTTCTCTTGACTTATAAAGGATAAACAGTAATGAAGGTTTTAATAACTTGAATGTTAGTTTTGTTTTAAAACCCATGCCACGATCCTGGGTACACTGGCCCTGAACTGAGTGTTTTAATCTAGTTAAGTTTGTAGCCTTACAGCCTACCAATGTAATACATTGGGTTTTAAAAAATATTTTACTTCAAGCTCTATCTCATTTTTGCAGTAATCTTGTATATTGTAACTCTGTGTACATTAGGGTTTTTCCTATTCGACTATTAATGAAGAACATTACTGTCTAAATATATTTTGTAAATAAATTATTATTATTATTTAAGACTGTAACTCAGTAATAGTGTGTAATTTATAATATTAACTTACTTGTTCGGAATATACAAGCTAGGGTTTTTCTGAAATGTAACCCTTGTCTAATTAAGTTCTTCAGTTTATTATCAATTAGGTTCTGCTACTTGTTAATTTGGTTAAATTATTATTACAGGTGTGTTGTGTAAATGTAGATTTGTTTTCAGAAAGGACTGTAACAGTCTATAGTAGAATAATCGTTTATTTATATAAATATCCAAGTAAATGGTTTTGCAACTTAGATTTTTTTATTTATAATAGTTATATAAAATGGTTAGGGTTTCGACCCTGCAGTTTTACCTTTATAGGTATATGCCTGTCTTGATAATTATAAAATAGTTTCTATATAGGTAAATATTTAGCTTTATTCTAGTTATTAATTATATTCTCATTGTTTTTATTTACCAAACTGACAGGTAGAATTTACTCAAAGTTCTTTGAAAAGATATAGTATAGACTATGTAACTCAGTTTACTCTTTATAATTTAAGTACTTTTAATATAACCCTATTTAGTTTATAATAAATATTAGTCTTAGATTTAGTTGATATTGTTAGAAAATAAACTAGGTAATTAGTAGCTTGTTTATTTACTTAACTGTATGTAATCATTGTAACTCTAATGTGGTTTTTCTGTTGTATTTCATTCAGTTACTAAGTGAAAATAGAGAAACATAAACATATCATAACATTGTTTAACCTCCTTAATATTTTAACATGAATAAAATTGTTCTACTGTCTGTAAATACACAATCTTATCTACCATAACATTCTCTTATCTACTTAAACATTCTAACTATGCTAGAGTACTACCTGGTTTTCCAGGTGTGGAGAAACACAGTCTAGAAATTATTTCTATACTAACACATTACTTTTCTAATCAAGTTCATTTCTTCAATTATTTTTAAAAGACTACTAGTTTCTAACATTTTACAAACTGAATATTTAACATTCATATAACAGTCATACTCAGATTTATCTATCTAACACAGTAAAACAAAATAATGTACAACCTGTTTAGGACAGACAACAACAGCGTTAGGAGGCCATTCCTCCCTACCATTCTCCTGGAGAGTGCTCAAACAACGCTTTCTCAGGACCCCAAAGCCTGTTCCTAGTCTTCTTGGCTAAGAACTGGTGGAGAATGCAAACAGTAGACTGGTCCAATATCTCAGTAAAACACTCTGCTCTCAGCAGTCAGATCTTTCATCTTAAAAGATGCACTAGATCAATCAGTAGTTATCCCCTCAAACACTTTCCTCACCTGAATGATCACCTCTCTAGAATGAGTAGCCTCAGCTCTCTTCAATGTGAATTTTTATAAAGATTGCCTAGGTATTTTGGGTCAGTTTTCATTAATTGAGCCACCTGCTCTGATTCCACTTTCTTGGGGAATCATGACCCCAATTGTAGGGAGGTTGTCACCTATAATAGTTGGAAGTGGTTTGAGGATGGTGCCACATGTCAGTTTGCTCTCCACCCAGTATCCTCTACCAATTTGACCAGTAAACACTCTTTTAACAGCTCTCCTAAGCTGTTGTCTCCTCCTTTATTTATTTATAATTAAAATATCCAAAATTACAGTAAATATCCTTGACTCTGTTGAGTCATCAATTACAAGTTACAATAAAATTTAACATATTGTCCTCAAATAAAATCAAATAATATAAAATTGGTTTTTTTTGCAAAATTGGGGCATGTGACATACACACCCCCTTAAAGTATAACATCGTCCTCGATGTTATTTATTCTTCATCCTTGGAATTCCCCTAGAACATAATTGGATATGCATCCCGCATATTACTTTCCAATTTCTAGGTGGCTTCTTCTGGACTAAGGTGCTTCCATTGCACCTTCACCTGACCAATGCTGCGGTTCCGAAATGTGATCTCCCTCCGTCCGAGGATACAGTCTGGTTCCACCGGAAAATCTCCTTCTGGTTCCACCTGTACATCATTCCAATTAACAACATGAGTAGCATCATGAACATATTTATTTAATACAGAAATGTGAAAAACATTATGTACTCTTAAATTTGGTGGTAATGCTAATTGATAAGCTACTTGTCCAATCCTGGACAGTATTTCAAATGGACCACAGTAATGAGGTGCTATTTTTGCACAACTACCCAATCTTAGATAGCTCTTTTTGGGCCTCACCTTGATGAACACATGTTCGCCTACCTGAAACTCCTTTGGAGTTCTTTTAAGGTTTGCTTGACTTGTCTATCGATCTTGCGCAATTTTCAGATTACCTTGTACCTGCTTTACAATTTCTTCCATTTCCTTTCATAGTTCAGGACCTAATACTAATCTATCCACTGGATTACTCCAGGAGATAGGACTATTACATTTCCTTCCATACATGATTTCAAAAGGACTAAATATGGCTAAAGCTTGATAATTATTATTATAAGCAAATTCTACCAGATGTAAATAATCCTCCCATTTACCTGGCTGGTCTTTCACATACATTCTTAATAAATTTTCCAGTACTTGGTTTACTCTTTCAATCTGTCCATCGGTTTGAGGATGGAACAAAGTAGTAAAATTAAGTGTAGTGTTTAATCCTTTAAACAGAGATTTCCAAAAGTTACCTGTAAATTTAGGATCTCTATCTGAAATTATAACTTTCGGTATTCCATGCAGTCGAAAAAATTGCTTTAGAAAGATATCAGCTATGTTTGCAGCTTTATACATAGTTTTAACAGGTATAAAGTGGGCTGCTTTACTTAATTTATCGACCACTACCATGATGGAGTCATTTAAATTCTAATTTTTAGGCAGTCCAGTAACAAAATAGAGACTAATTATCTCCCATTTCCAGCTAGGAATGGGAAATGGCTGAAGTAATCCAGCTGGGTGTTGATCTTCAGTTGTCACTTGCTGACATTCAAAACACCTAGCGATATGCTCTGCCAGTTCACTCTTCATGTTTGGCCAAAAATATTCTTTTCTCAACATAGTTATAGTCTTTTGATAGCTTGGATGACCTGAGTATGGATTTTTATGGATTTTGTCCAAAATTAATAACTTAACTTTAGGTACATTAGGTACATACATTCTGTCTTTATACAGTAAAAATCCTTTTTCATTTAAACTGTACCCTTTACTTAAGATTTCTGTTGGATTTTCTTTCGTTTTAGCTTGTAAGTTTTTGTAAATTTCATCTTGTTGTATCCCCGCTTTAAGTTGTTCATCCAGATCTGTTGTATAAGTGCTAATAGCTGCTATGAATTTCAGCCTTACATTCCTACTTAATGCATCAGCAACTTTATTTTCTTTACCTTTAATGTGCTGAATTTCGAAATCATACTCACTTTAAAAATCTAGCCACCTAGCTTGTTTGGCAATTAGATTAGACTGATCTAACAGATATTTTAATCATTTATTATCAGTCATGAGAATAAATTTTATGCCAATTAGGTGATGACGCCACATCTTTAGAGCATGTATAACAGCAGCTAATTCTAGATCATAAGTTGCATAATTCTTTTCATGAATTTTTAATTTCCTAGACTCATAGGAAATAACATGCACTTCTTGAGTCAGAACACCGCCTAAACCATCATTTCAAGCGTCAGTGCACACTACAAATTCTTTATTTGGATCAACTATTCTTAAAATAGGTGCACTGGTTATAAAGTTTTTACTTTTTAAAGCTTTCCCTGCATTTCTGGTTCCAATCAAATTTCTTTCCTTTCTTCTATAAAGAAGTTATCGGATTCGCGATTCTCGAAAAACCTTCAATGAACCTCCGGTAATAACCGATAATTCCCATGAAGGATAGAACATTAGTTACATCCTTAGGAACCGGCCAATCTTCGATTGCCTTTATTTTTTTGGGATCCACCGAAATCCCTTCCTTAGTCACCACATGACCTAAGTACTGAATTTTATCCTTGAAGAAATCGCATTTTCTAAACTTTGCAAATAGTTGATGATATCGTAGCTCTTGCAAAGCAATTTTTAAATGTTCTTTGTGTTCTTCTTCATTTTTTGAATAAATTAATATGTCGTCGATAAACACGACCACAAACTTATCTAGATACTTATGCATAACGTTGTTCATTAAACACATAAAAACAGTTGGGGAATTAGTAAGCCCGAATGGAATGACGACAAACTCGTAATGGCCATATCGAGTTCTAAAAGTTATTTTAAAGATGTCTTCATCTTTAATCCTAACTTGATGATATCCATACCTTAAATCAATTTTAGAGAACACCGTGGCTCCACATAGTTGATCAAACAGATCATCTATGTGAGGCAACAGGTATCTATTTTTGGTAGTCATCTTATTCAACTGACGGTAATCTATGCAAAGTCGCATGGTTCCATCCTTTTTCTTAACGAAGATGATAGGTGCCCCCCAGGGAGACACACTAGGCTGATTATACTTTTTATCAATAACTTCTTTTAATTGTGACTTTAATTCATTAAGGTCAAGTATGTTCATTCGATAAGGGGTCTTTGAGCTGGGTGTTGCACCAAGTACCGGCTCAATGGTAAAATCTAGTTCCCTTTTCGTAGGTAGTCCCAGAATTTCTTTCGGGAATACATCAACATATTCTCTTAAAACTGGTATGTCCTCCAATTTTAATTTTTCTGTTTTATTTAGATCCTCCTCATCAATTATTGTTATTGCAGAAGCTTTACAACCCTTCCTAACAGCCCTCTTAAGCTGCAGAGCAGAAATCTGCGTTATGGTAGCTCTTCTAGGGATTCCCTTTACATTTATTGATTTTCCATCATTATTTATACACGTAAAGGTTTTATCATAACAATTTAAAATCACCCTATGTTGTTCTAACCAATCCATACCAATTAGTAAGTCATAAGAACCAAGAGGTAATACATTAAACTTTACAACAGTTTCAAATTAATCAATAACTACTGCACATTCTTTTACAAAACAAGTTACCTTTATTTTTGCACCAGTGGCTAACTGAACCAACCAAGAATTTTCAAATTTTTCAACAAGCAACTTACATTTTTCTACCATTTTAGGTGAAATATAATTGAGACTAGCTCCTGGATCAATTAAAATAGCTATAGGGGTTTGGTTTATCGTACCTTCTACTTCCACCATGGAAGTTTGATATTCTGCTTGTCGATTCTCCAAGGCTGCATTGATTCTGGGCATAGTCCTCACTAAATCTTTGACAGTCATTTCCTCTTGTATGGTATGAATATTACTGACAGTCTTTTTTCGATTAGGACAGACTAAGGAATAATGTGGGCCATTACACTCCTAGCACTTTATAGGTTCTTTGTGTAATTACCATGATTATTAGTAGACTCTTTACCCTTTGGATTGTTCTAATTGCTGGGTGAATTATTTTTATTCCCTTGGAAATTCTTGTTAGGAAAATTTTTGGCCTTATTGTTTTTAGAATTCCGGTTGGGCACAAATTCTTTCTTCTTTTGATCATAATGGTTGTTATTCTTCTTGGGCTTCCAGTTGGCCATGCTCTCCTTCTTTCGATTCTATTTAAAATAGAAATTGGCTTTCCTCATAGCTTCTTTCAGTGTTTTTGGATTGTCATACTCAATCCTATCCTTGATGTGATAAGGTAAACAGCTGAGGAATCGATGTACCTTCGGTTTTTCATCTACAAGGTAGGGTACATACCTAAGCAGACTTAAAAACTTGTTGTTCAAATATTTCATAGTCATTGAACCTAATTTAAGATTATAGAATTCTTTTGCTCTCTCTTCATAATACTGCTCAGACAGAAATTTCTTTTTAAAGTACCTCTTAAAGGTACTCCAATTTACATTCTTCTCTTTTATTCCCTTCACTCTCTTCAAGTCTTGCCACCAAATATCATCCTTCTATAAGAGATTGTAGATAGCCATTCTAGCCTTTAATTGGTTAGAATAGTTATAAATCTGGAAGTACTTCTTCATCCCAGATAACCAGGATTCTGCTTCCTCCCTCTTCTCAGTCTCTCCATTGAATGTTGGTGGTTTAATCTTTTTAAACTCCCTGAAAATTTCCTCATAGGGTTTATATTTTCTCTTTTTAGTATAATGGTTTTCATCACTACTATCACTAGTGGAATGAAAATTATGTTGATCACCAAATACCTCTGAAGATGAGCTGCTTTCATTTTTAGTCTATTTAATCTTTTTATATTTATGTTGATGACTTGTATCTTCTGAATCAACTCTTTTACCCCCACCCTCAGTTTGAAATCTTTCTGTTAGGATCTGATTCAGCTCCTCCCGAGCCCTCAGAATCCTTTCATTCTCTCGTTTAACAGATTCCATTTTATATTTTAAGTCTTTTATTGTTTGTAATAGTTCTGAAGAATTAGTAGTTAGGTCTTCTGGTATAGGGTCTCTCTGTAAGTTTTCTTGTTTCATAAATGGAGATTCCTCTTCCACATATTCCTCCAGCCTTTCCATACCTGTTGTTAAACTTCAAAATTAATTTTCTTTGTTAAATAACATTAAAAGAAAATAACATCAGCAAAATAATTTAAATTCATTGTTTCATAAAAGCAAGTTGGGCTTCATCAAGACCTAGTGTTTGAACCTTGTGCTCTGATACCACATGTCAAAACCCCAAATTTTTCAGAAAAATTAAATTTTTTTTATGTAACATAAATTGTTCATAGCCGCAGTTTGTTAACTACTAGCGGTTAATCGGATAAATGAAACAGTTAACAAACTAATGATTAACTTAAACACATATAAATTAATACTATTTTAATTTCGATATGTGATGTAAATAATCTGCATTCAGTTATTTCTAGCTGTACTGATGATTTGATTTTGTCAAGTAGGTGAGAAGTTACTTTCTAACTGGGGATTACTTAGCGTTTGCTAACTTACCTGGAATTCTGGATCTTGCATGCTTGACAGGTAAATTTTGAACCAGTAAGAGTTTATTAAGGTGTTAATCCAGATATACTTCTTTTAGCATAAATATACTGCTAGAGTAAAAGTTTGCTTAATAGAATTCAAGGGTACTACAAGGTAAAGTATATTTTCTTTACTTATTTTGTAGCTATGACAGTATTTTAAATTCATGTTGTAAAGACCAATAACCTTACCATTCTCAATGTTTTTCATTAGTATGACTTTTATTTCAGACAGTTCTTCTTTCTAGCTACTAGCCAAGTTACTTATAGAGCTCACGATTTTGTATAACAATTCCTTTACTGACATAAGAATTTACTGGTGTTATTATTTCTAAAATTTAAAACACTGCTTATTAGCATGGAAATAAAACTAAGCCTTCTAAGAACAAGCTTACAAAGGTACCCTCCGCTCCACTTTTAATTCAGCTTCAGTAGAGGAAATTTATCAGCTTATTATTGTATTATACTTATAAATGATCATTTGCACAAATGTCATCAAGTTGTGATTTCTATCTCCAAAATTCTTCATGGCATAAGTAATGTGACAAAATTACATTATTATATTATTTATTTATAATAACAAGTGATACTAGATTTATTCTTGAATAGTTTTACTATCCTTTACTACCAAGTCTAATCTAATCTTGGTCTGATTCATCTCAGAGATTTGGTATCTTATAAAGACCAAATGATCATGTACTTCCAAGAAGTGTATCTTACTCTTAGTACTATAGACTACACTCAAAAGTAAGAGTTATGCTAGGGTGTAATTACTAATTATATTTATACACACCTTGTTGATTTATAAACTAGTTCTTACCTATTAGTGTTTGCATAAACTAGTTCTAACAGCATAGACATGCATCGTTTATGGTTATAAAAAGAAAAGGTCAATAGTGATACTATCAACTCATGTTCAACAACCTTTACTATACTATTGATCTCTTCATAAAAATTTTACTGAGAAAGATTATAAGATCTTTATAAAACAAGGATATCAATGCAATATGTTTTTAGTTCATTACCAATGATGATTCCAAGGTTTATAACATATAAGGTTTAACGATACCATATAAATCTCGTTCTTTGACATAGATGGACTTCATGGTTTAACAATGAATAGATATGTTTTGACTTTGTAAATTATAATATCATTATGGTCATTATTTAAATTATTAACAATGATTTGGTTCCGGACAGTGCAATGGAAACTATACAAATCCACCCACAGTGGACTGAATAATTTGGTGGGCACGTGGAACATACACCACCGTGCAAATCATGATTTCAAAACCTACTACGCAACCCTAACTCTCATTCTTCATCGAGGGTTTTGGTCTTTGCACTATCTGGTTCACTGCGACCATGAGGGCTCGCTTGTGCTCGTCTCCAGCTCCATCTTGTGTGTAATGAAGCACATTGAAGCATGAAGCGTTGCCACTCTAGTGTGAGATTGGAGAGATATACAATTCGCATTTGATTTCTCTCTGCATGTATTGCATTGTTGTGTGTATAGTTGTTCTCTGTCAGTAGCTTTTAGTGTCGATCTCTTGCATGGCCATTGCCAAAGCTTTAATCCTGCTCCAGTCGTCGGTGTAGTATGCGTTTTGAGCCCTACTCCCTCTATCATAGGTGAGCACGAGGGTTTGATCTTCCATTTGTTTTTCATGGTGCGGGTTCAAATCCTCCTCGACTTCCAAATCTTTCGCCTTCAGGTAAAGAATTCGTCTTACAAATATTATAAGTTTTAAAATTACAGTTACAGTTATATAACTTAGTTTCTAATCAAGGTTTTGATACTCGCTTGCAGGTTATAGCTCGCCCTTATTCTTAGAAGAACCCTTGTCTAATTAAGTTATTCAGTTTATTATTGATTAGGTTCTGCTACTTGTTAATTTGGTTAAATTATTATTACAGGTGTGTTGTGTAAATGTAGATTTGTTTTCAGAAAGGACTGTAACAGTCTATAGTAGACTAATCGTTTATTTATATAAATATCCAAGTAAATGGTTTTGCAACTTAGATTTTTTTATTTATAATAGTTAGATAAAATGGTTAAGGTTTCGACCCTGCAGTTTTACCTTTATAGGTATATGCCTGTCTTGGTAATTATAAAATAGTTTCTACATAGGTAAATATGTAGCTTTATTCTAGTTATTAATTATATTCTCATTGTTTTTATTTACCAAACTGATAGGTAGAATTTACTCAGAGTTCTTTGAAAAGATATAGTATAGACTATGTAACTCAGTTTACTCTTTATAATTTAAGTACTTTTAATATAACCCTATTTAGTTTATAATAAATATTAGTCTTAGATTTAGTTGATATTGTTAGAAAATAAACTAGGTGATTAGTAGCTTGTTTATTTACTTAACTGTATGTAATCATTGTAACTCTAATGTGGTTTTTCTGTTGTATTTCATTCAGTTACTAAGTGAAAACAGAGAAACATAAACATATCATAACACTATTTAACCTCCTTAATATTTTAACATGAATAAAATTGTTCTACTATCTGTAAATACACAATCTTATCTACCATAACATTCTCTTATCTACTTAAACATTCTAACTATGCTAGAGTACTACCTAGTTTTCCAGGTGTGGAGAAACACAGTCTAGAAATTATTTCTATACTAACACATTACTTTTCTAATCAAGTTCATTTCTTCAATAATTTTTAAAAGACTACTAGTTTCTAACATTTTGCAAACTGAATATTTAACATTCATATAACAGTCATACTCAGATTTATCTATCTAACACAGTAAAACAAAATAATGTACAACCTATTTAGGACAGACGAAAACAGCGTTAGGAGGCCATTCCTCCCTACCAATCTCCTGGACAACGCTCAAACAACGCTTCCTCAGGACCCCCGAGCCTGTTCCTAGTCTTCTTGGCTAAGAACTAGTGGAGAATGAAAACAGTAGACTGATCCAATATCTCAGTAAAACACTCTACTCTTAGCAGTCAGATCTTTTAGCTTAAAAGTTGCACTTGATCAATCAGCAGTTATCCCCTCAAACACTTTCCACAATTCCCTTCCATTGAATTTCTCTAAAGTACATTCATTCACCTGAATGCTCATGTCTCTAGAATGAGCAGCCTCAGCTCTCTTCAATGGGAATTTTTATAAAGATTGCCTAGGTCTTTTGGGTCAGTTTTCATTAATTGAGCCACCTGCTCTGTTTCCACTTTCTTGGGGAATCATGACCCCAATTGTAGGGAGGTTTCCACCTACAACAATTGGAAGAGGTTTGAGGATGCTGCCACATGTCAGATTGCTCTCCACCTAGTCTCCTCCACCAATTTGACTAGTAAACACTCTTTTAACAGCTCTCCTAAGCTGTTGTCTCCTCCTTTATTTATTTATAAATAAAATATTCATAATTACAGTAAATATCCTTGACTCTGCTGAGTCATCAATTACAACTTAGCATAAAATTTAACATATTGTCCTCAAATAAAATCAAGTAATATAAAATTGTTTTTTTTGCAAAATTGGGGCATGTGACAAACTCTTTCAATCTTGTCCTCAGCTTCGTACTATTTGTCATCATGATAAAAATGAGAACCTTAAATGGAAATAGGGAGCATGGAACTTACCAGTCATATTGTTTCAACTTGATGCTTGCTAGAAGTATCTTTTCAAAGATTGCTTCTAATGGACCTAGGGTTTGATACAGAAACACTAATTTATCAACTTAGGTATCTTTCAGATCTGATTGGATAGAAATATGTGCCTCCTCAAGGAAAGGAAAGCAGCATACTTATTTTCTCAAAATTGTTGACAAAATTGCAAAATAACTGATGCCCTAGATTTATCAGGCAGCAGTGTTAGGTCAAAAAATGAAAGTTCACAGAATGAGAAAATTCTTACATATATATATGCACCTTCCTAGGGTGAATTTGATGATCCTCCTTCTTCAACTGATTGGTGGAAGGAACTACCCGAAACAAGAAGCCCTAGTTTTTTTTCTGGTTTCTTCTACAAAAATGACTGATATTATTTCTACGATATCTATGAAATTAATGCTCCTCTACATCTAAAACTTTGTTTGAGGTGGCCTATCGTGTCCTCTTTCAAGAACCGCATGTTAGAGTAGAATTGGTTTCATCTATTGGAACTTATGTGAGTTTTCCTAAGTTGACTTATTTTAGGATTGTTCATAACAGAGAACTTGTACAGATGACCACGTGTCACTGGTTCATATTCGGGGTCTGAAACATTTACCGTAGAAACTCCAGTCCATTTCCTATCTGGAACATCCTGCAAAATTTCATTTGGAGCTTCCTAGCCCAAGATGTAGAGATTCTCCCTAGGTCACCTATTTAAAGTTGAATTGTAGGAGAGGCTAGAACCCTAAGTTGGAAGAATCATATCTCCTATATTACAGTGAACTTGAGGATGAAACTTTTACACAAGTTACATTAGGAATATTTTTTTTGGCCTGTAAAAGCTTCGTCTCCTGGGCCTTCTACAATCTCGAGATATAGTGAAAGCCCCAAAATTACTAGTTTTGGTATTTTAGGGTTTTCAAGCATGAAACCCTAATATTCAATAGTTGTAGTTGTAGCATTGTTTCGGCTACACAAAGACTTATTTCGGGTTAGCTCTGATACCATGTTATATTTTTAATGGTTATACAAGATCTAAAACATTTAGCATCATAACATAATAACCATAAGAAAAGGATCACTGAGAGAAATACAAATGAAGCAACACAAGAGAACACAAAGATTTTTCTCAGGGAAACCACAAGGGAGAAAACCTCACAAAAATTCCTCAGTATAGAATTCGACCAAGACAGTGTAAAACCCCAGAAACAAGAATAGTTTCTCATCTTCCACAGTAGACTCTTTCTCTCTCTCTTTCTCCAGCGCAATACTTGAGTGTAAGATGTGTGTGAATGAGAGAGGCACCTCACGTATTTATATTCATTAGTTGAGTGTCTCAAATAACTAATTAGGTTGGCTAGGTTCCCTAATTAGGGACGACCTACCTTGGGAGACTCAAAATACATTTTATATATTACTTCTTTGGTTACTATTTCCCCGACTTACAATGGAGGGTTTACCTCATGACTTTTACATGACCAATTACATCAAGGAAATCTCTGAATGGAGGAAGAACATCTCCAAAGGAGAATACAACAAAAGTACAATAGAATATCTTCAGAAGTTACAATATTTTAACAAATAAAACTTCATAAACAATACCTAAAATTATCTCAACATTATTTGGAGGGATCTTTGGATTATAAACTTCATAAACTTCCTTTATGGAGGGATCTTTCGATTATTTTCTCTTCTAACATTTTTTCTTGACATGCCCCCATATGTTGCAATACCAACATTTCTTCTTACCATTTCTTTCCTTTTGACTTAGATCTTAATGCACCAGTTGAATTCCCCCTCTTTACCTGGATCAGACCCTAGCCACTATTGCTTCTTGTGTAGATAATTTTATATTGGATTATATCCACATCTCCTCAAACAGTAAGGCTCCCATGATTGTAACACAATCACGAGTGTTGATTTTGCTAATGTTCATATAAGTGACTAAGTGATTCAAAGATTTAGGCAATGAATACAATAACGCACTAGTGAAAAATGAGAAATTAGTGACTACGTTACTAAAAATGTTAGGCGCCACAATTTTTTCAAGTGATATACCACCAAAATTGAGAAATTTGGAGTGACCCAACTAAAAAAGATTAACTTAAATGACTAATTTAGTCACTGGTTAAAATATACAAATAGATAATAAGTGACAATAAAAAATGACTAATTTTGTCAAGGAATAAAAATATGACTAACTACAAGAGTATGAATTTGTCAATTATGTTAGTCATTTTTAATTGTCACTCCGATAGTGTAAAATTGCAATTTTGAAAATGAAGTGTTACAATTTACTAAATTTTAACACTAACATTAAATTGCATTTCTCCATCACCAAGTGACATATGGGGTCTCTGAATCTATTTACATTGTTACAATTTACTAAATTTTAACATTGTAAATGGATTCAAAGACCCTCTCAATTTACTAAATTTTGACAATGTAGATGGAATTAGAGACCCTCTCAATTTACTAAATCTTAACACTACATATGGATTCAAAGAGCCCCTTCGCAGCGTTAAAATTTAGTAATTTATAACAATTCATTATCAAAATTGCAATTTTCCATTGTTGGGCGATATAGGGGGTCTCTAAATCCATCTACAATGTTATATTTCAGTGATTTTAACACTGCATATGGATTCAAACACAGTCTTTGAATCCATCTGCAGTGTTAAAATTTAGTAAATTGTAAAAAATCATTATTAAAATTGTAATTTTGCATTGTTGGATTGTGTCAAATAACTTACCAAATTGAAAGGGAAAAATGAGGAATTGTGGTTTAATAAATTAGGGGATTACAATGCAAGGTTAATATAGCAGGTTAGTCGAGCGTAGAGTCCCACAAGTTAACATGTATAAAAATATTTCCCACATATTACACCTAACCTCTGCAAGATATCCTATGTCGATGGCCAATAGTTGAAACTCCTCCACATATCACCTCCCATTAGGTTATGCATGTGTAGAGATAGGCATATCTTATATTGCATGTAGGCTCCTTTAATTGATGGCAATGTGGTGGTCGAATCCAATGCCACCCGCCTAAATCTCAACGTGCCAAAAGTCTTCCCCAAACCTAATCCAAGGGAACATACATATATATATATATATATATATATATATATATATATATATATATATATAGATATAGATATAGATATTACACCATTAGAGTGTGGTTTATCAACAAGCAACAAGGTGAAATGGACTTGCATTAATGTAGAGACACGGGTTCAAAACCCTCCCTGGACACGATTGTAAATATGACCTTGTAAATATAAAATTGTATCATTTCATTTCTTAGATTTATGTGATAAGAAATATTAGAAAGGTTTTCTAGAGAATATGCAACAAAAATTTTAACTACCAACTTTTCAATTCCATATTAGGAACCATCTTCAAGACAGTATGTCAAATTTAATGTAGCTACAATATGGGTTTATAAATAGGTTTAATTCTATTTTAACCTAAAATGTTATTTATAATGACACCTAGGTTTCTACAAATTCTTAGCTAATTATTTATTTTAAATTTCTAATAATATTTTGTTATATATATATATATATATATAATTAAAGTTTCCAAAAGTTTTTTATATTATTTTGTTATTAAAATTTCATATATATATATGTGTGTGTGTGTGAGAGAGCTTGCATTTTTATTATTGAAGTGTTTCATTATATATTAAAATGAATTATATATATATCAAATTAGTAAGTGGGACAAATATTAAGTCATGTAGGTCATGGGGTGTAGAATAGATGATAAATGAACGTAATTTTAAATAACTTGTAAAATTACTGATTGGAAACCCCATCAATGGTAGCCTTCAATAAAAAAATATTAAATATTAAAATAAAGGGCAAAAATAAAATGAGGGCTACCAAAAAAGGATGTGTTGAAAAATGGCTCAGTAGATTCCACAGTCCAAACCCTCATAGGTGCTCATCGCAATGAATTGTGCTCTTTTGGGCATGCAACATGAATAAACGGCAAGTTTCATGCTCCTCCAGAAGTTTGGAGAACCCTTCTTCTCAAATACCACAAAGACACTGATAGATGTATATGGATCGAGTAAGATCCTTCGGCCTAAGATAAGCATTGGGGTTTCCTCGTAACATAAACAAGGATGTCAAACAGAAAAAGATTGGATCCATCATAAGAGAGAATATTTTTCAACCTTGCGCCCCAACCCTTTGCAAAAGGATCAATTTTAATTTCAATCTTAAGAGGAGGATCTCGACATGGTGAACCGGAACATCCGAAAAATCCTCTACTTCTTGTCTCTTAAGGGATTCAATCTTTCGCATGCATGTATTTTGGTGCAACTATTTTCACCCATTTCTACAAGACTATGTGGTTTAGAAGCCATTCTTGTTGTGGAAAAGACCATCAAGATCCACATTCGTTGTAGTGGGGGTTTTGACTTAGATTTTTATGAACTTTTTGGTATAATAGAGACTCAACATACTAACTAAAAAAAACACAAAAGATTGAGCACGTATTTGGGGGTTTTATTGTATTTGGATTTTGTATCAAAGATTTTGTTTGGGGGTTCTTGGTTTTCAAAGCATCGGACAAGAGGAGAAACGGATGCATCGTTTAAGTATAGGTTCTTCAATGTCAGGTAATCAAATGTAATCCATGTTTCTTCTCTAAAATGGGTTCTTTCTTAGGGTATTTTTCTATGGTTCTATTATTTTTCTATGGCTTGTTTAGGTTTTTTTTCTATGTGACTTTATTGTTGTTTCAGATACCTCCGAAATCCAAGTGTCATTTTGAACTTGCCTTACTGTGGATATTTCTAAATTTTTTTGATTGGAAATTATTCTCGTAAGTGAGGTTTGTTGTATCTTGATTCCCCTCAAAGCATTTAATGGATCAAGATAAGTAGGAGAGGCTTGTTGCTAGATTGAATCCAATTGCTTTCAATCTCTTATATCTTGTTGCTTTATCCTCCTCTCAACTACGTAGCTTTTGGTGATGGAAACGGGCGATAAGAAACTAAACAAAGTTCATCCATTGTTTGTATATTTCCAAGATCAACTTTCTTACTTTCCAATTAAAACTCCAAATCTCAAACATATTTGACCATTTCTTCATCATTTGCAATCTTGGGCTGTTATTTTAAAAGTGTTCTCTGAGGTCTCGGTTAGAAAGGCGACTTTGCTAGTTCAGTGACTTTGAGATTTCCACGAGGGTAGTCTGTGTTGCGGCGAGCCTCCTAAATTTTACATTCTCTAACTTCCGATTATCACACTTTTCTAAAAAATATTGTCTTCCTATGCAGTTGAAAGCCAACTAAGTACACTCAAGTGCTTAAGGGTTCAAACGAATCATCTACAATTACATCTTCGGTGCTTTCCCTATCATTCCCTTGGGATGCAATATGAAGGGGATCGAATTTAACTAGATTGGAATCTAAGGACAAACCTCCTCATTTGTGGGACTATGGTGTCATTTGTAACAAACCACCCAGTGGAAGTTTCTGCTAGTGCAACTAGATTGTATTCAATACATCAGATCTATCTATATTGAATAGTTGACCTACAAGGGCAGCTCCAAACATTTAAAGTTATTATTAAGTACATCAGATCTATCTATATTGAATAGTTGACCTACAAGGGCAGCTCCAAACATTTAAAGTTATTATTAAGTACATTAGATCTATCTATATTGAATAGTTGACCTACAAGGGCAGCTCCAAACATTTAATAACATGGCCACAAGATAAGTTGTGCCTAGAATTGCAATTGGAGCTATGAAGTCTGTCGTATTTAGATCCATTGTTGGTTATGGAGACACTTGATTAATTCTAACCGGTTAATTGACATTAGAAACCGACTCTAGATCAATTGTTCGCTATGAATATGCAACTAGAAGGTACGTTGCATGCAATCTGAATTTTTGCTTATTACCAGTTACAATTAAGAATCATGTTGTTGGTGTCTTTCATTCATGAATGTACATAGTTGGTTAATAATTCCTTATAATATTGTGATTGGAGATGTGATTTTCAGTCATGATGTTTGTTTCCATCCTCCTCGACCTTGGCTTGTAAGAGTGGCATACGTTGGTCTTGTCTTTACTCTACATGTGGGCCTTGTCTGATTTTCTTTTGGTAGGTGCCATTTTTATTAGGGTGAAGTGCAAGTAACTTCACGCATCTCTATGAGTGTGTTTTGACTCTTATAGGAAGGAAATTGGGGGAACTCCATTATTTTTATGTGCTACTGCATGCCTCTAGGATGAAGTATTCGGAGTGTCTTCAATCTGTTCGATCCCATAGTTCTCTTAAAATTGAGCGATGAAAGTTTCAGTGAATAGTTTCATTTTTGGCACCTTAAATTTTAATATGTCACCATGTGTTTGTTGATGTCCAATCTAACTGTGTGCTTGAAACTAGGTTAGAGAAGTTCTTTGAGCCATTAGTTTCATGTTTGGCACCTTGGGTTTTGATACATCACTATGTTCTTATTACTTTCCAATATTGTTGTGTTCTTGAAATTGGGCTACATGAGCCACTATTTTATTTTTTTGGCACCATGAACTTTGAGACACCATCAACTGTTTTTTCTTCCCAATCTCATTGTGCTCTTGAAAATGGAATACTAAAGTTGTTGGAGACAATAGTACCTATGAGTACTCACCAAGTTTTTCTTAAGTTTTCGTTGAGTTTGATTTTTTAGCAGAAATAATATATACAGGGAAGAACATCCAGTGGTAGAAATAATGACCTTACCAAGGACCAAGACCACTAATTTATAATCCAAACCCACCTAACAAGCCATGAGAAACTACATGAAGGTCCATACCTGAGGAGCTGTGGGTGCATTATAGAATAGATGTGTATCTAGATGGCCAATTCAAAAATTTCTATTTGAAGGATGATTCATCCAGACAGGTGAATAAGGTGTTAAATATGATCACATGTCCAATCATGCCATGTAGGGATGGTAAGGGTTATTGCCACAAACAAAGACAAAGTGTGTGATGTCCTCTCTCTTATCAATTTATTGTCGACTTTTTAGCAAATTGAGATTATTCTGGATTATTGCTTTGGTTTAATATTTCCAATAAAGATACCTTAGCCATTCATGGATTACAAGACACATAAAGAATGTCGAAAAAAAAACCAAAGACTACTCTTATAACAAGATATCCTCTAATAGCCCATATGAAGATTATATCCAAACAAACGTTATTGTTAGCAAATTAAAACTATAAGATGGTCATGACAACATTATGAATATTGTACATCAAATTTCTAACATGATAGTTATATACTATTCATTCACATGTTAATATATCTTCTAAGGACATCAAATACCAAATCATTGATCTAACACCAAGTGTAAAAATCTTTTAACAAAGCCTTTTTAACATAAGAACAATTAACTAATTGCTAACTAATGTGACGAGTCGTCACATTAAATAGTTCCTTTATGTGATTCCAATCCTTTGAAAAGAAACTTATTCATTTAACGAAAATACCATGCCAAAGTCTAACGTACTAGTTTGTTTGTGTGTATACATCTTTTAAAGTGGCTCCATTCATCATGCAGTTAATTATTTTTTATTATCATGTATTTTTTTTTTTACTAGGGGGATCGGTAACTGGGCGGTTCTGGTACTTGCGTGGCATGGGGTCCATTCTCGTCGGCTGCCACTATAACCCTAAGTGCGTCCACACAGGCCGCAAGCATGGGGCATAGATAAGTCGGGGTGAGATTTGAACTTGAGACCTCCTTTACAACATTCCTTCATTTACACTGCACTTTCCAGTTAGTCTACACCCCTGCGAACGGTTATCATGTATTATACTATGCCAAAGTCCTCATATTTTCATTATATCACTATCACATTGTTTACATACTTAACTCAAGCATGGTATGTTGAACAGAGGACAATATAATTCATACCAAGTAAATAACTCCATATGTTTACTATAACATCATCAACAAATAATCACTTGTTAGGCAACACCATATCCATGTTAATGCATTAATGAATATTTAAACTTTCAAACAAATTTAACTATAAGTATGACTATGAATAATTAATACACTCTCATCATTGAGAATGTTTAACACTTGAACATAAACACACCATTACACTACCATCATACACAAATAAGAAATAATAACACTTAAGTAGAGAATACTCATTTATAACTTCAAATTTAATTGAGCATTTGACAACATAAAATCTATGAACTCTTACCTCATAATAAGTTAACCAGGTAAATAAAGGCATAGTTTTAACGTTTCACCCAACCTTTTGTCTCTTTCTCCCGTGTATATTCCTTCCACCGAGAGGCCACCCTGAGCTAGGCATTGAATCTACTAAGACATAGATGATAAAGAGCTGTTCTATTTCTAGGAGGTTAAAACTTAGTAATAGGAGAATAGGACCTATTAAATAAGGAGAATAAAAAGTCGTGTCCTTTTCTTTAAATATCTATTATTTAAATAAGAGTACACCCTGTATGGGACATTGATCTCCAAATTAAATGTATATATATATATATATATATATATATATATATATATATATATAACTTTGCAAAGTATATTTACGCATTTGCTTTGATATTTATGATATATGTAAATCCCCTTTTAATTAAAAGGTAGGTTTATTATAGTAATATGACATTGTTAATTAAAAATGTAGGTTTATTATAGTAATATTAATTTCTTTAAATAAATATTTATTAAAAAGGATTTAGATGTCATCAAATAGATTTAGATATATTTTTATTTTGTTTTCATATAAAATTAAAGCTATTTCTTTTTTTTTTAAGAGATGAAGGGCTTATATAGAACAATTAAATCAAAAAGATCATCTTTTACAGAATTATATTTCTTTTATAAGATAAAATTAAAATTAAAAAAACTTGGAAACATTATAGCTTCTTTCCATTTAGGAGAATTAATGATACTTTTTAGCATCTTTTGTCTAAGCTAAAATAGTCTTTTTTATGGTCATCTAATAATATATAGGTCATCAGAGCTCATTATTGGACTTCAGTGGTTAGTTATTATTTATTAAAATGAAAACCTATAAGCTTAGGTCTTTAAGTGAACATCCACAATTCAGTCATTTTCCAGTGCCCGAAGCACTAAGATGACATATGTCATGAGACTCATGGCTTCCTTGCCATTCACTGCTCCCCCTAGTGGATCCATTGCCCCTATTGTTTAGTTCTGTCATGCCTTCAATCTCCTAAGTCTACAAATTAAATTACATTATAACTTAGGAAATCACAACAACACTTGCAATGTTCACTGGTGGGGCCTTGGCCTTGAACTCCTCGCCAGGAGCTAACACATCTTTTCATTTTAATTACAACAAGGTAAGGGTCTAGAGGGGTATTACACCCACCCCCCACCCCCTAAAATAACATTGTTCTCATTGTTCTTATCTTTTAATAAACATTTTCAACCTTTCCGCTAACATTACAATATAAAAATTCTTTGATAAGTCCAATTATTCTCACTGGCTTCCTAAGGAATCAACACCTTCGACATCTTTGTTGGATGCCTTTAAGGTTCTCTTCCTGCAATCATGTGCACTTCACAGTAAACAACATAAGTTTTATAGAACGTCAACATAAAACATGTACATATGTATTGATGAGTTAAAATCAAGAGTAAAAATATATGAATCATAAGTAGTAGTTCTCTCTAAGTCATTTTTTCTCTGCCTCTTGATTGAAACTCTTTTAGAGTTCAAATTTGTTTATAAAATTGTATCATGTCACATAATATTTATTTTGAGGTGAGCAACCTCAAAGTGTTTCAAAGCTTGCATTTATTTCAGTTCACAAGGTACATGTAATACTTTTTATCATTGTAAATAATATGTATAATTCAAATCAAAGAAAGGATACTTGTCGATCCAATGATTATAATGCAAAGATGATGCAGGTGCATTTGGCCGAGCACTTAAACCAAAGGCTTAGCAATGTGATGGATTGGTCACATGCTAAAGCTGAAGCATAATTTTTGGATATTTAGTTAGGAAATTGTCAGAAGGTTTTAAAAAAATATTTGAATTAATTAGAAAAAATAGTTAGGATACTTTCTTGTTTCTTGGAAGTGAGAATTAGTTTTTAATGGGAAGACTTTCATTTTGAAGGGTTAGCTTTTGGAGAAAGAAAAAGAAAATCTTAGGATACACACTGGTGTAAATGTCCTTCTATGTAAAACAAAAATTGATTATGTTAATCAATACATATTCAAGTTGTGTAAATGTTTTGGAATCAATGATCTTTTGGGGGAATTTAATGTGACTGGAAGTTCTTCTGCACATCTGTGAATGATAATGGATGAACTGATGCAGTTCACTAAATATTGTAAGTGGATTTGTCGTTAATTTTATTTATTTCATGATTTGGAAAACTAATCCCACTATGCAAATGTGAAGAAACAGGGGATTGTTGGATCAATATTTGATAACTGAATCTGGAGCTGACTGCATGTTTGATATGGATTTTTTTTTTCCAAATGTTATCTCTTTCCCAGTATTTGTTAACAGCATTGGAGATAATAATTATTTTTTAACCCTATTATGAATTATTTGATGAATGTCGGTGGGAAATAAACGTGGGAAATATATGCTTGTCATCTGCAAAACATAGCACCGTTTAGCAAAATGGAAATCGCCTCAAACAAAAGAATTGAAAGCATGTTCGATTGTTGTGTTTGATCTTAATAGGTTTAAAAATCCTATCGAAAAAGTTTAAACCATAATACTTGGGTTTTTTTAGTGAGAGAAGAAACATTTAAACCAGCATACCTGCATTTTGGGTGAGAGCAAAGTGTTTTCAATTTTTTTTAACCAGTGCTAGAGTGTAACGTTCCTTTCATATTTGGGTCTGATCCCTTTCAATCCTTCGTTGCTACCAATTTTGGTATCAGAGCATAATGATGTTGTTCGTATAAGTATATAGGGATGAATAGACCAGAAGGAAGAGGACAAGGTCAAAGACGCACACCTAGGGAAAATGCAGAACTCCAAGAAGAAATAAGGAGACTGCAAGACCAATTAGAAGTCATGGAAATGGGAAGACAACGAGATCCTAAAGGTGGAGATATTAGTGATCCCAATGAGGTACCTGAAGAAGAAGAATCAGTTCCTGCTGAAGTTAGATTGTTGACAGCGGTATTGGACTCAATTTTACGATGAAAGCCATAACTCTCCATTTACGATGGTAGTTTGAATTCTAAGAACCTAATAGACTGGATCAGTGAAATGGAAAATTATTTTGAGTACAAGGACATTGACAAAAACAAAAGAGTTAAATTTGCAGTGACAAGGTTGAAAGGGCATGCTACCCTATGGTGGGACAATGTGCATGCTGAAAGAAGAAAGAAGGATAAACCATTCATCAAGATTTGGGATAGAATGGTGGAAAAAATGAAGCGTAAGTTCTTTCCAAAGGATTATCAACTAACTCTCTGCAAACAGGTGAAAAATATCAAGCAAAAGATGATGCCAGTGAGGGAGTACATCAAAGAGTTTTATCAGGTGAACTTGAGAGTAGGTCATGTAGAAGATACCCCAGAGAAGACAACAAGGTATATCAATGGTTTGAGGCTAGATATCCAAGATGAAATCAAAATCCTTTCTCCAAGAACAATAGAGGAGGTATACCACTATTCTTTGAAAGCAGAAGAAAAGATAGAAAGGAAGAAAAACTCTAGTAGAGGACGTGGTTTTTCTAGAGGGAGAGGATGATCATCTAGAAAAGATAAGCTTCCAACATAAAAGAATGATGAAAGAAATTCAAATCAACATGGACAATCAGAGAAAGAAGGTGGCAATAGAGGAGGAAGACCTTACCAGATAGGTAGAGGTAGAGGAAGAGGTAGAGAGACTGTCTAGTGATGTTACAGATGTAACACTTTGGGTCACCGATCTTTTGAATGTCATGAGAATGAAAATATGGGACAGCAAGGTGCATACATAGCTAAAACAGAATTAGTAGAGGCACAAGCACCTAAGGCGAAGAATGTGTCAGAGACTGGAGAGGTATTGATGATGCACAAAGTCATGTTGAAACCAGTAAATTAGACTGTGGAACTAGTTCAAAGGAAATCCTTATTCAAGACAATGTGTCAGGAAAAAGGTAAATGTTGCAAATTGGTGATCGATAGCGGAAGTACAAATAATTTATTCTTTCAATAAATGGTGGAAAAATTGGGTTTGAAAAAAATTAAGCATCCCCACCTTATAAAGTGTTGTGGTTCCAAAAAGGACAATCATTGGTACAAAAGCAAAGTGAATTTGAGTTTCATATTAGTAAGTATAAGGACAAGGTACTCTGTGACATAATGCAAATGGATTCTTGTCACATTCCTTTGGGTCTCCCATGGTAGTTTGACAGGAATGTGATACATGATGGAGAAAGAAATTGTTATAAATTTGAAAAGGATGGCATCGATCACACTCTTGTACCATTGAAAGAGGAAAGCACAACTGAAACAAGCATCCCAAAAGTATTGTTTCTAGGTGGAAAGGAATCTCTACAACAGATGAAAGAAGAAGAGGTAAGTTATGTGGTGGTTTGCAAGCCAAAGGTAGTACTTCTGCATACTGTAATTGTAGATTTACCTATTGAATTTTAGGAGTTGTTTCATGAATATCATGATATTGTAGTTCATGATTTACCAAATTATTTACCACCCAATAGAAGTATCATTCATCACATAGACTTAATACTGGGAGAAAGTCTTCCAAACAAGGCTACATACAGAATGACACCCAAAGAGAATGAAGAAGTAATCAAGTCCAAGAACTACTGGACAAAGGAATAATAAGAGAAAGTTTGAGTCCATGTGTTGTTTCTATAGTACTAAATCCAAAGAATGGTGGAGAATGGAGAATGTGTATGGACTCCAAATCAATCAACAAGATCACCATTCTCTACAGGTTTTCGTTTCCATACATGGATGACATGATGGACTATTTGAGTGGATCAATTTATTTTTCAAAACTTGATTTAAAAAGTGGTTATCATCAAATCCAGATCAGAGAAGGGGATGAGTGGAGGTTAGCTTTCAATACCAATGATGGATTTTATGAGTGGTTTGTCATGCCATTTGGTCTCTCAAATGCACCCAATACCTTCATGCGATTGATTAATGAAGTTTTGAAGGAGTTCATTGGTAAGTTGATCATTGTTTATTTGGATGATATTTTAATTTTCAATCAAACTAGAGAAGAGAACTTGATACATTTGAAGTATGTTTTAGAAATATTGCAGCAAGAAAAGTTATTGATTAACATGAAAGAAGTGTTAATTTATGAAGAATGAGCTTGTATATCTAGGCTTTGTTATTTCTATCGATGGCTTGAAAATGGAACCAGAAAAGATAGAAGCAATTGTAAATTGGTCCTCACCTAAAACTATTTTTGAAGTAAGAATTTTTCATGGTTTAGCCAGCTTCTACAGGAAATTTACCTGGAATTTCAGTGGTATTTGTGCACCAATCATTGACACTATTAAGAAGGATAGGCATCCAATTTATTGGACATCAGCAGCAGCAAAAAACAAAAAACAAAAATCAATTATTGAAGAAAAAAATAACTGAGAAGATAGTGTTGAAGTTTCCAGACTTCAATTATCCCTTTCAAGTAAGATGTGATGTCAGTGGAACAGCCATTGGAGCTGTACTAAGTCAAAAATATAAGATCGTTACATATTTCAGTGAGAAGTTAAATGAGTAAAAAAAATACTCTTCTTATGACAAAGAATTTTATGCAGTGATTCAAGCTTTGAATCATTGGAGGCATTACTTGATGCCTACAGAGTTTGTTTTATTTTCTGATAATTCTTCCTTACAATATATTCTGTAGCAACATAAGTTAAATCATAAACATGCAAAGTGGGTGGATTTTCTTCAAAGTTTTACTTTTGTTTTGAAGCACATCAGTGGGAAGGAAAATAAGGTTTTCGATGCTTCAAGTAGGAGATGTTTAATCATGCAGGAGAGTCAAATACATATTTTAGGATTTGATTATTTGAAATACTTATATGAAATTGATGCAGATTTTAAAGAGGCTTTTACAACATGTAAAAATTTAGTCAATAGGGACAGCAATCCATGGAAAGAATTTATGTTGCAAGATGGACTATTGTTCAAGAACAATCAATTATGTTTTCCAAATTGTTCAATGAGGGAAAACTTGGTTCAAGAAAAACATAATGGCGGGATGGTTGGACACTTTAGTGTTGATAAAACACTTGGAAAACTGATTCACTTTTATTTTTGGCCTAAGATGAGGGAAGATGTACAAAGGTATGTGAACAAGTGCAGGATATGTCCACATGCAAAAGGAAGGAATCAGAATGTTGGATTGTACATGCCTTTACCTATTCCTAACAAACCTTGGGATTCGGTAAGTATGGATTTTGTTTTCAGTTTACTGATAAATCAATGAGGTAATGATCAATCCTTATAGCGGTGGATAGATTTACAAAGATGGCTCATTTCATTCCATGTTTCAAGACTAGTGATGCTACCCATGTGGTTAATTTGTTTTTTGATGAGAATGTTTGGTTGCATGCATTGCCAAAGAGTATAATTTCTGAGAGGGACAAAATATTTACAGGAAATTTCTGGAGGACTTTGTGGAAGAAGCTTGGCACTAAATTAAATTTTAGCTCAGCCTATCATCCACGGTCTGATTAACAGACAGAGGTTGTAAACAGGAGTTTGGATAATTTGTTAAGAATTTTAGTAGGTGACCGACCCAAGAAATGGAATCATGTATTAGCACAAGATGAGTTTTCCTATAATTACTCACCAAATAGAAGCACGGGAAAAAGTCCATTTCAGATCGTGTACGGCATGCATCCAAGAGGAATTTCTGAACTAAGAGACTTGGGAAATCTGGAACATAGAAGTACTGATGGAGAGGATTTTGCAACAACCATGAGTGAGTTGCATGATAAAGTAAAGAAGAAACTACAAGACACAAATTACAGATATAAACAATGAGCATATTTTCACAGGAAAAAGGTGAACTTTGAAGTGGGAGACATGGTCTTAGCCCATCTAAGAAAGGAGAGGTTTCCAAAGGGAGAGTACAAGAAGTTGAAAATGAAGAATATACGACCTTGTAAGGTTCTTCACAAATTTCCAGTGAATGCTTATGAGCTAGAACTACCTCCAGGCATTGCCATTTCACCCATTTTTAATGTAGCAGGTTTGAATTCCTACACAGCTGATGATTCAACTCAAAATTTGGGCAATCTTGACCACAATGAAGGAAAAGAATAGTAGTGACTGAAACAAATGCCTCTATCAACTAGCTTAGAATAAGAACATATTTTGGATACACGTGTTACCAAGAAGACCAGGAAGAAAGAATATTTGGAATACCTAGTGAAGTGGAAAGATTGTCTGGTGGAGGATTCTACTTGGATGGATGAAGCAGCACTACAGAAAGCAGGTCAATCTGTAGAAGATCTTATGAGATCTCTCTTGGGGATCCTGATGCAAGTGGATTAGGTCGAGCACTTAAACCAAAGGCTTAGCAATGTGATGGCTTGGTCACATGCTAAAGATGAAGCACAAATTTTTGATAATTAGTTAGGAAATGGTTATAAGGTATTAAATAAAGATTTGAATTAATTAAAAAAAAAATCGAGTAGTTTCTTGTATCTTGGAAGTGAGAATTGGTTTTTGATGGGAATATTTTGATTTGAAGGGTTAGCTTCTGGAGAAAGAAAAAAAAATATTAAGATACGCAGTGGTGTAAATGTCCTTCTCTGTAAAACAGAAATTGATTATGTTAATCAATACATCTGCAAGTTGGGTAAATGTTTTGGAATCGATGAATTTTGTTGGGAATTTAATTTGACTGGAAGTTCTTCTGCACATCTGTGAATGATAATGGACGAACTGATGCAGTTCACTAAATATTGTATGTGGATTTTCTATTAATTTTATTTATTTCATGATTTGGTGAACTAATCCCATTATGCAAATGTGAAGAAACAGGAGATGGTTGGATCAATATTTGATAACTGAATCTGGAGCTAACTACATGTTTGGCCTAGAGTTTTTTTCCAAATGTTATCTCTTTCTCTGTCTTTGTTAACAACATTGGAGAGAATCATTATTCTTTTAACACCATTATGAATTATCTAATGAATGCCGATGGGAAATAATCATGGGAAATATATGCTTGTTGTCTACAAAACAGAGCATTGTTTAGAAAAATGGAAATCGCCTCAAACCAAAGAATTGAGAGCACGTTTGACTACTATGTTTGATCTGAATAAGTTTAAAAATACTCTAGAAAACATTTAAACCAGAATACTTGTTGTTTTTGGGTGAGAGAAGAAGTGTTTAAATCAGCGTACCTATGTTTTGGGTGAGAGCAGGATGTTGTCAAAAAAAATTTACCAATTCCAGTGTAAGGTTCCTTTCATATTTTGGTCTGATCCCTTTCAGTCCTCTATTGCTACCAAAATCAATATACAAACACATACCTCATGTACGTCAATGATGATCCAAATTATTTCTTAGTTGTTTAACTTTGTTCTTAACTTTTGGCATTTATACATGATGGTCATCTCCTGACGAAAGCACTAGTTCACATGTAGGCCTCCTCAAGTTGTATATACTTAATTCTTTTGATACGAGGACAATACTTTTCATTGTTTTTTCATGCCTTTTAGGCATATATCCTATCTTAGTTATTCATGATGTGAATACAACTAGGGCATCCCCATAGTCATTCACATAACATTTCTTACTCAATCATTATCATCATTATTATTATTTCAATTTATTTGTTCTTAAATTTAAGTCTCGGTCACAAATCTCATTGCGCCTTGTAAATATTCTACATATACCAGCAATGAATCCTCCTGATTCCAGTATATTAGCAATACTGCTTCTTTTCTATGATTCTATTTACTGTGGATCAAATAGGAAGTCCTTGGTTCAATTCTAGGAACATAACCTATTATGTACACTAGCTACAGAATAGTCGATACTTGATTGGGTATTTCAAGTACCTCTCAATGCACCAAGCACTTTAATAAATTATAGTATTTTGGGTTACCTCTCATTACTTTGTACAATAATGCAACATACCTCTACTGCACATTCACACCCATGTTAATACTTTCACAAAACATAGTGTAATGCAACATACCTCTACTGCACATTCACACCCAAGTGAATACTTTCACGAAACATATTTCTGATTTCTTCCCCTGAATCGGACTAGGCTTCTTTTACTTTTTAACTTTTTTTATAATTTACTTTCTTGAATTCAATTAAAATTTTATCTTAGATTTTAACTTTCCCTATTCTTATCCGTGTTTTCTTATTAAGTATTTGTTCTTTAGCCAGTTGATCCTTCATTGCGTGCAATTGATTCAATATAGTGAGCTATACAATTAATGGTTTTTTAAAAAGTAGTTTTAAGTAGATTAAAATATAGATGGTTACATCATTAATAATACTTGATGCTCTAGAATTCCCCACTCAACATCAAACCAAATGTATCTCAATTCAATCATCCTTGATGTCCAAAGTTGCCAACTCAACATCAAGTCATATTCTTAAGCATTAACTCAACTCCAGAGTTCTCCATTCTTAAGCATAAGACCATGTGTCTTTCCTTTCCTCTCGTACTCACAGATACATGTGACTTGATGTTGAGTTGGGAACTATGGAGCATCAAAGATGACTGAATTGAGATACATTTGGTTTGATGTTGAGTTGAGAACTCTAGGGCATAAAGTATTATTCTTGATGTAACCATCTATGTTTTAATCTACTTAAAGTTTCTTTTTGAAAAAACCATTAATTATATAACTTACTATATTGAAGCAATTGTAGGTAATGAAGGATCAATTGGCTAAATTACAAAGACTTAATAAGAAAACATGGATAAGAACATGGAAAATTAAAAACTGAGATAAAATTTTAGCTCAATTCAACAAATTAAATTATAAAAAGAAGTTGAAAATTAAAATAAGCCTAGTATGGTTCAGGGAAAGAAATCAGAAATATGTTTTGTGAAAGTATTCACATGGGTGTGAATGTGCAGTAGAGGTATGTTGCATTCTAATACGTTTTGTGAAAGTATTCACATGAGTGTGAATGTGAAATAGAGGTATGTTGCATTCCCATACAAAGTACTAAGAGATAGTCTGGAATATCATAATTTATTAAAGTTCCTGGTGCATTAAGAGGTACTTGAAATACCCAGTCAAGTATCAACTATTCTATAGCTGGTGTACATAATAGATTATCTTCCTAGAATTGAACCAAGAATTGACTATTTGATCCAAAGTAAATTGAATCATAGAAAAGAAGGAGCATTGATAATATATTTGAAGCAAGAGGATTGATTGTTGGTATATGTACAATCATTACAAGACGTAATGATATTTGAGACCGAGACTTGAAGTTAAGAACAAATGAATTGAAATAATAATAATGGTGATAATTATTGAGTAAGAAATGTTATGTGAACAACTATGGGAACATCATGGTTGTATTCACATCATGAATAACTAAGATAGGAGATACGCTTAAAAGTTGTAAAGTGTTGCAATCAGTTACATAGTTCTTGATGACAATCACCCAAATACAAATGAGCATTTGTAATGATAGCATGCCTTTTATTATGGTTTTGAAACTTGTTTGTTTTCATCCCTTTCCAAAAATCGAGGATACATTGCAACAAACTTACATTTTGTAAAAAGATCTTTTCTCTCAAATACACTCATTTCTCAAATATGTCACTCTTTCATGTAATTCTTCTTGATATATCATTCATTCGAAACCAAATTTAAGTTCATTTGTGACATTAGCTTCATTGGAGTACCTAAGAATGAGTAATTAGTTGTTATTTTTCCATTTCTCCATCATGATGAGGCTTCTTAATGAGTATTTTCTCCCATATTGACAATGAATTTATATTTAACAAATTGAGATTAATATGATTTCTTCACTTTGTTCTTAATTATCCAACAAGGTAATCTACTTGTGTTTGATCCAATGTTTATTGTTCATGTTGGTTCATAAATATGTGGGTATTGACAACATTTATCAAGAATTATGGTAAACATTTCTAATAATAGCATGAAATTCAGTTAGAAGTTTGAATTTACTAGAATATTATGTTTGTCCACTTAATATTTTCCTTTTACATGTTAATTTCAATGTGCAAGGAATAGAAGCATACCTTAATTGTATCGGTCCTGATGAAAGAGGCCACCTAGATGGTGTTTGAGCTACACTCAAAATCATATAGTAGTCTAATGGATAATTAGGAAAACAGTCAAATGTCATTGTTGCAATAAATATAGGGAGGTGGGTTGAGGAACATTAAAAAGCACAACATGGCCTAATATTATTTGTATATTTTGTATCCAAATGGCATTGGAGCAAGTATTATTAGATAGAGATAGTGAATGGGATTGGAGAAATTATTATTAGATAGAGATAGTGAATGGCATTGGAGCAAGTATTATCAAATAGAGATAGTGAATGACATTGGAGCAAGTATTGGAGCAAGTATTATCAGATAGAGACAGTGAATGGAATTGGAGAAAGTATTCACAACAGGATTTGAACCCGAAATCTGACGACAAAATCCGAAAACATCCAATGTATCGTACAGATGTGTCAGACAGCAATGATGAAAAGTACTGAGCATTTTGAATTATTTTAGCTCTGTCGAATTTCTGACACTAGGGCGTAGGTTTTTCGATGGCTATGTCATCGGATTTTCGACACTACGGCGTAGGATATTTGATGGCTATGTGTAGGATATTCAATGGCTATGTGTAGGATATTCGACGGCTATATATACGATATTCGACAGCTATGTATCAGATGTCTGACACTAGTTCATGGGTTTTTTTACTGGTATGTCGTTGGATTTCTGACACTAGTTCGTAGGTTTTTTTGAAATAAAATAATGTCATATTTGAATTTTTTGTCCCATAT
>LPNX011013742.1:153489-243489 GCA_001517045.1 Pseudotsuga menziesii | reverse complement strand
GACAACTACCATGATGATGATGGTGGTGATGATGATGAAGACGACGATGACCATCACCATCATCATCGCCATTACCATCATCATGATGATGAAGACGACGACAACGACGATGATGATGATGATGATGATGATGAGGGTCCTGATAATGAAGACAATGATGACAATGATGATGATGATGATGATGATGGTGATGGTGGTGATGATGGTGATCTTTGTCATCATCATCATCATCATCATCACCGTCATCATCACCATTACCATCATCATGATGATGAAGATGACAACAATGATGATGATGATGATGAGGGTCATGATAATGAATACCATGATGTTGAAGATGACGATGACAATGATGATGATCATGATGATCATGAATATGATGATGATTAGGTGATATTTTAGGGATTAGTTGAGATTGTAGGGATTAGGGATTGTCGTCATCCTCATCAAAATATCATCATCAACATCATCATCAGCAGCATCGTTGTCATCAACAACATCATCAACATCATCATCATCGTCGTCGTCATCATCATCATTGTCATCATGATCATCATCATTTCATATGATATCAACATGGTCATTGCCATATTCATCATCATCATCATCGTCATCATCATCGCCATTAACATCATCGTTTATGTTAACAATTTGGTATCATCGTCATCACCATCATCGTCATCATCTTCATCTTCATGGGTTTCATTGCAGGGATTAGGTGAGATTGTAGGGATTAGGTGATATCACCATCATCATCATCATATTATAATAAAAAATACTATTCCTAAGTTAAAAATACATATAATAAAACATACATATACCTAAGTAAAAGGCGGCCTTGGCGTAGGAAATTCGACTAAGAAAGACCCCAAGATTGTGCCAAAATTCCAAACACACACCTCTTATAGAGATGGACCCTGGGATTGTGCTAAAATTAAACACCCACACCCCTCATAGACATGGATCCTAATTCACATTAATGCACATAATTGTATAGACTCCATTCCAATTTATTAAAATCAGATACAAGACCTTTATAGGGAAGAGCAAAGGCATACCTTTGAACATCCAATAATTATAATAAGGAACACCATGAAGATATAAAGAGAGGATATAGAGACTAGAAGCCACACCAAGCCTCCACTTCCTAAGCTTGCTTGCATAGGCTTCCTAAAGTCACCCTCATTTTCTTGTCACCTTTTTTCCACACCTACAACCACAATAACCCACCTTCGTAGACAAACCTTAATTCACAAAGTTTAAAATCCACCACTGTGATAGCATAAATGCAAACAGGAGAGGCGTAGTGTGCATGAGGGTATGTAAAACCACCCTTGCACAATCCATTAATGTTGAGAATACTAGCCAATAATGCATCTCCATAATTTTTCTAAGTGTTATTCTCATGCATTACTCCAAAGTGGTTAACTGAGAGACCTTTAATCTTGATGTTCTAATGCATAAAAACTAAGGAATCCATTACCTAACACGGGGTCCTCATCTTTAACTACGACAACCTTGTCCAAATACAATGTTGCAATCACCTTTTTGCAACAATTTGATTATGGCTTTGTTTCAAATGATAAAACTCGACCTCACCAATCCCCTCCAAATTTTGATGAATTATGTGGATGTTTATTTGGAACATAGTACCTTTCGTAGTCACTTTCTTATACATTTGTTGGAAAATGAGTAAAGAATCCCCCGAGACTATTTCCTTGATCTTAAGCTCATGTAATAAAATTGATCCAAATGCATATAGTTTTTTTTTATTATTTGAAGCAATTCCAAGCCCCTAAGAGAAGCTAACTACTATATTTCGTTCAGGGATAATGTGATCCATACCACTCTTGCTACCCTTGGGTTACCCCTAAAGGCACCATCAAAAAATAATTTGAAGCAACCATGTGAGTCTAGCCAATCTTTTATTTCCAATTATGAGAGATCTAGTTGCCAAGATTAATTAGGATTTGGTTTTACATACATTTTTTAGAGTAAAGGGATTCCCTAGAAGAATTCTTAAGCCCATAGACACTTTTGCATTGTAAGGTTTTCCAAAAAATTAAAATTTAGCTCTCAATTATACATATTTCTGTTAAATATAATCATCAAAACTATAAACTTTATTTAAGTAAAATATTATCTCATGGTTATGCATTGTGGAACATAACATATTAAGACAAGGAATCATATCCTAAATTTTTTTTCCAATAGATAATCTCCTTTAATGTCATACTCCTTTTTATTTAATTTTTCTTCGAGAAGGAAACCTATAGAATTTAGGGGTTGTCCTTTTTTAAATAATTAGCTTAGGTGTGAAAATAGAATAATAAATCCCATGGTCATATGATTTATTTTTATGTAATAGCCGCTACTCTCTTCAAAGCGTAAATGGTGTGACCGTGGTGGTAAATATTCGAAAGGCCGACAAATTTGGTGGCAAGGTTGAAATATGAGAGGGAATTTTTAAGTCGCAAATTTTTAGAGGGAACCCCATTTTCCCAATGTGATCAAACTAAAAGGCCATTTGATCTCCTCTATTTCTACCTTGAATATCAAGTTGAAAGATATTTAGGCTTATTTCAAATGAGCATCTTTGGTTCACAAGGTCTAGTTCAGTTGTCGATTCCCACTACCCATTCTTGAATCTCAGGTTGAAAGACCTTCCTTCATATCACTAGCTATAATGAGGACCTTAATATGAGGCCTTCGGTCCTTCGGGAACACCTTAAAACACGGTAATGTCCCCACCTTTATCTGTATTGAGGGGCTCATAACCTATCTGGCTCAACCTTAAGGTAGCGAGGTGGGTCGAGTGTATCACTGGATCTCGAAGCAGTCGTCGGTGGGAAATAGAGTTTTCGGTGGATCATCCTATTTTTTATGTGGGAGGTCTGCTCTGGATGAGGTTCAATCTCATGACCATCTCACTGAAACCATTCCAGATTCACATTCAAACACAAATTTATATTCTGATTTAGATGTAGGCGACAGAACCCAATGGAGGAGTGGCTTCAACATATCAGGTAACTCATAGAATGGCGCACTGGTTTTGGGAGTTTTTCCCTTTGCTATTTTGTATATTCATCCATCTACAGAGAAAAGGGCGTGGCATTGCCTCTTAAAACACAACATCAAGGAAGAAGAACGTTGGGTTATCTTATTTGTGGAAAGTTTAAGAGAGACGCATTGGGTGAGCAGTTTTGAGAAATAAAGAAAGGGAAGAGATCCTCTCCTCATATGAGAGAGAGAACACTTAAAAGAGAAGAGAAGATTATTGTTTTCACCGTATCACTTCACTAGAGAAGAAACACGTACACCTGGTCAATTTCACTCACATTACTCTGTTATCCAAGCACTTAACCAGTATGTTTGTGGGAGATTGGACACTTTATACTATCAGGAAGAGGTTACTGAGATTCAAAGTCAATTTACAGAAATATGGTACATAGAGAGGGTTTCTACAAGGTGTAACCATTACAAGAAAGGAGCTTCCATCTCAACGACATTCCCAGTTTAAAAACCAGCAAGTCGTGGTCAAATAAAGGAGGCTAATATTTGTCACTTAACTGCATTTTTCTACCCATAAGTACTTCTAAAACTGTTGTGTGTAAATAGGCCATCTCCATGTCATATCTTCATGTGGTTTCCCATGTACAGTCCATTACAGCAGTAACTAAATCTATGTGTTGACAGTTTTGACTTTGTTTTATTATCATATTTGTGGGTTGTTACCATTCGATCTCATCTTGTATTTATATATGGCAAAGAATGAATCAAAGTTCTGTTAAATAAATGGAGGGAGGTCTGAGATAAACCTATTTGAGTCACTCAGAAAGTTATAGCAGCAGATCAGTGCATCCTACAGGAACACTTAGTGAACTATTTGACAAAACCCGTGAACCAAACAACACTTAGTGGTGTCAAGAAGAAGGAGCCCACAAATTGTTTGACATGATTATAAAACCAATTATATAGACAACATGACCCTGAACTCAGTGAAAGTCAAGTAAGGGACATTTCAACCAAAGAGATCAGATAATCAAATAAAATAAATATTTGCACGGAAGAAGAAAATGTTCTTGAAGTATTATCTGAAGTAGATCATCAAAAGAAAAGGACATAGATCAAGGAAAGGAAACATAAATTTAACTTTGATGGACATTTTCATTCAGTAAAAAGTGCAAGAATTGAAGCTGAAGATGAAACCAAGAAAATTGTAGAAGGAGAAAATATCAAGTGCCAATGACAACAATGGAGAAAATATGGCAGCGAATATGCTTCACATGGGCAGATGTCTTCACGTCTCTATCACGATTTCAATCTCAAACAACTACTAGGTTTGGGCCAAGGACTGGTGCTGGGTAATAGGTCATTCATCAATCTTGACAGATAAAACAAATTTATCGTTTATAGAAACGGCAACTGGGAAATTGAGCTCAAGTTAAATGTGCCAACGTATAGCTGATCCAAATAAATAAATCTGATATGAACTCCATAGTGATGTATAACCTCTCAATAATAGTGTCAAATGATCATAAAGTAAAAAATGCTCGGATGCGAAACCCCTTTTTTATCTCATTTATCTTTCCCCTAAGTAAGCCTCTTATTCCTATTGATCTTTCTGTCATAATCTGGGCAAGGTTTTTGTTCCCCATAGTTTTACCAGCAATATATAGTTCGGGGGTGGATCATTGGTCCCTATGATTTGGTGGTACTTCAGATCCACGTGAGCATGTATAAAAGTATTAAATTATTTGGACACCATAGGGAGTTCAAGTTATAAACAATGGATGCATAAATTTGTGCATAACTTAGAGCCATTGGAGCATGTCCAGGGACTGATAACAAGAGGTATAGATTCGTATTGGTAATTATGATCAATGTATTTTGGAAATCCATGTAATAGTTTGGGATGGGAAGTGTGAGTGGGCCAAGCCCAGTCTATTATATATGTGAAGACAACTGCTTTAATGAGATGGAAAGATCAAGCATATCAGTAATAAAGGTAATATAATAGTGTATCTTCCATAAGACAGGTGATTTAATAATTACATCCGAATTCTTATCCATTAAATTCTTCCATATTCCTGGATATGGATGAGAGATGGATTAGGGAATCTAAAAATTTTATTGACGCTCATGGAAAGGCCTTTGTGTTTTCCACCAAAGGCTCATAAATATCATTTGAGATGTATCCTACCGAATGATGAAGCTTCATCTGCCCTCCCTCCCTCTAAATGACTTCACCAGGCTCGAGAATCTATGTCTGCATGTGTTGCAGAGGATGCAACTGCTTTAGTGGAGCCAATGGCAACTGGTGTGACTAGACAGGATGATGCATACAAGATTTATGTAGATGAAAATTTGTATACTAAATGCTTTCATACTGACAAGAATTCAATAAAGGGAAATGAGGAATGTGTCAAAGTAGACACATTGATCCAAAAAGAAGCAACAGAAACACAAAGGAGAAGCAGATGGATCCATGGTTTGAATATTCAATGTCCTCTAAGCATATGGGTAAATGGAATATTGGAGATAAGGATGATAGGAGTGCACATGCTAAATTGTCTATTGAATCATTGACTGATAAAAAAATATAAGAACACAAGCTACAGAGCATGATTGCAACAGTGTTGCCTTCTCCAAAGAAGCAAGATGTTTCAAATTGAGCTTCAAGGCAAGTCAATTGAATCAGCGTACCTCCTATGAAGGATTATGTTGCACAAAAGGGTGAGGCTGAGAAATATGAATACAAGTCAAAGGGCATCAGGGTGAATAAATCTTGTACGACCCAAGCAAAGAAAAATAGCAGAGGCCTTAATAAAGATCATGGGCATTCTGGCTCAGAGAAGTTTAACCAAGGGAAATTAGCTAAGCAATTGTCTGTTCGCAAGCATGAGAAAGTTTCCCCTATAAAATCTGGTACTCAACCCTCATTAGAAAAGGTGACAGGTTCATCAAAATTTAAGGTGAAGATAAACAGTACTGCAACAATGGAATTGGATGGTGTGTCACTATCTACAGACTTGCATTTAGAAAGTGACAAGCTTAGACAAGTGTAAGTCTTATATTAATTCAATTGTGTTTCAAATTACAGTTTTCTTCCTTTTGTTGGATGATACATCAAGGCATAATTTCATTAAAGTGTACAAAAATATCTATGCTAATCACATGTAACTACTAACTTTAAAAATACAACAGGGATGAAAGGGCACCTACAACCAACCATCACTAAAACTTCAAATGACTTTCTATAATGATGGCTACCTTTAGAACTCTCTTTTCTTTTGTGTCCATTTTTTTCCACCTCTCTATCCCATGTCCTTCTTGAAAATGGTATAAATCCAAGCAATTTGGATGTGTATCATACTCTCTCCTTCTGGCATTGCTTCCTTTCTGTATTCCAATCTGATGACAACTCACAATATGGTGGCCTATCTTGGCATAACTTGTGCACAATCTATGAGAAACATGTGGCCTCAAATCTTGATGATAAACATGTGGCCTTTGGTTGTGTGCCACATGTCCTCTTGTGCCCGGTGCTCCTCGACATGTGTGTCAACTTATAAGGTAGTGACTTGCTCGAATGATTTTCCTAAATATGTGTCTAGCTCTACAATCAACCTCCATGAAGTATGTTCCTCAACCCAAGTGTCCTGAAGTCAAGCATCCAACCTCCCAGGTGTATGTTACATGGTCCCATGCTCTTAGGGCTAGGTTCCATCCACCGAGTGCCTAGTCCTCATCCTCCAAGGTATGCCCTTGTTATCATCCTAGTGCGACAACCATGCTTGTATTTTTTTTGCATGCCTTGTACGCTCAACTAACATTTTAGGGGCTTGATAAAAATAGAATGGTTATGTACACTTTATTGAAGCTTTAGGAGTGCTTCATAACATTTGTATGCTTCCATGTTTCAATATTCTAAGGGTAGGCTTTGTACTCAATGGGGATGTTATAGGCCTACATAAACTTCCAAAGAAGCAAGAGACCCAATATGGACCAATGGAAAACCCAATCTTGTCATTCATGTATTTCCAAGAGCTTGGGAGCAAGTACAAAATGTCCCCAAAGTGATTGAAATGTATTGGAGAGTAGGGTACATTCCGGGAACGTTTAGGTCATTTTTTAGGAATTCCAAGAGCTAGTTTCCTGTCATTCCCTGGTATATCATTTTAGCCTGTAGCATGTGAATATGATTGTGAGCTAAAATCCTACTACACACCTTGGACCACCTAAAGAAATTTGATTCGTATTACAAAAATTTTGTGCACAAGCTCCAATTGTGCCTTTTCCCACAATGTCTTTCCCTTATCAAATTCTTCTCAGTGATTCTTTCTAAGGGAGTACAAAAGCCCCTAATGTAGTAGGTGAGCTTGTATCCATGTTGGAGGAAACCTTCTCAATGGTCTCACACCTGTCATCTAACATTGTGTCTGGTGTTGAATGCTATCTAAAGAATGGAGCATCCAAACATGAATTTCAACAACAAGGCCTTCAATATACTTTAGGAGAGGAATCTAGCATAAAGGCCTTCAATAGACATTAGGAGAGGAATTAGACATACAAGAATACCTTCAGTGGACTTTAGGAGAGGAGGCAGGCATACAAGTGGAGCTTGATGGTGATGCCACGTATCTAGTAGTAGGAGTGGGATCCATCTCATTCTAGATGCTCTCAAGTGATGTTCTTGAGCTTAGTGGTATTTTATATGTACCTAGTTTGATTAAAAAACTACTTTAAGTTTCAGTTATGATAGACCTGGATGTATTATTGAGCTTGATTATTAGAAAGTCATTGCACGAAAGAGATGCCTGGATCCTCATCGATTTTGGCTAGAGGTATTCAACAAGGTGGTCGATACAGGTTGTTAGTGAATCCATTGAGAACCCTAGTATATGGCAGTGACAACTTGAGCGAGCTTTGGAACAAGAGGGTATACCACTTACACTGCAAAGCATTATCAATCTTGAAGGGAATCATCAAGGATTTTTGGATTTTAAGATCAAGAAGATAAAAATGCACAAGGGTTGTGCACTGAGCAAGCATACCAAAACTACTATCCCAAGTAGTGAGCATTGGTCAATTCTTGACCTAACACATTTAGACATATGTGGTCTCATGACTTATACTTGACTATTAGGTAACATTTATTGATGAGTCCTACTAGGAGACTTGGATCTACTTCAAGAAGACCAAGAATAAGGTATTCAAGAAATTTCAAAAGCTCTTGTAGAAAATTCAACAAATAAGAAGATGAAAGTGTTTAGAGCATTCAATGGCGAAGAGTAAATCTCTAAGGAGTTTGGCACTTTTTTCAATAAGTAGAGATTAAGATGAAGTTGGAAATTCCTTACAATACACAAAAGAATGGATTGCAAAAAAGGCGAGTAGTTCCATCATAGAGATTGCCAAAGCAATGATTCAAGACTTAAATCTACCCATGTGTCTTTGGGTAGAAGCATGTTGTGTAATACTCTAAGTCCTGAACAAGTGCCATCATAGGATATTAAAGGACAAGGCACCAAAAGAAGCTTTTCCAAATAAGAAACCATACATATCACATGTTCGTGTTTTTGGTTTCCCTTTTTATGTTCATATTCTCGAGGAGAAAATAAATAAATTGGAACCCTCTAATTTGAAGGGAATTTTTGTGAGATAAGGGAATTTTTGTGGGATACGGGAAGACTTTTAAGGCTTACAAAGTATACACTCCATCTTAGTAAAAGATAATTGAGAGTAAAGATGTCAAGTTTGAAGAGGATGCAGGATCCTTTAAGTCGCAACTGCCTTGAACAGAGATTAAGGAGGATGAGAAGCTTGCTTCCCTAAACGTTGATCCACAAAGTCCATGTAAATCAAAGTTGGATTAGTCAAGATCCAATTCAGGTGGAAAGATAACTTTATCACCTAGTACAGCCAGGAGACTGAGGTGGTTTACTTGAACACTATAGGAGGTAGAGTGCAATTTGGTGCTCCAAAGACTTCTTTTCAAATAACCCACTCTCTCAAGAAGTTTCCTAGCTACACTGTATTGATGTCTTCCATTATTAATGCAAAGCCTTCCAATTAAAAGGAGGCAATAGGTGATCAAGTATGTTAGGATTTTATGGAGGATGAGTACATGAAGAACGATGGATAGGAAAATGTTCCTAGATGAGAGGGGAAGTCAGTAGATGATTCCATGGGGTTGTAGAAGGTAATGCATGCAACCAATGCCAATATAGAGAAGTACACAACTCATTTTTTAGCTAGAGGATTCTCACAAACAAAGGAATTTGACTATGAGGGTATTTTTCCTCCAACTACCAAGTACCTAGTTTGTAGTTAGAGTATTCTCTTAGAGAGAAAAAGTTGACTATGGGGACTTTTGCTCCAACCACTAGGTACACTTCTATCATGACAATCATGTCCTTGGCATAGTTTATAGTTAGTAGTTATATCGGATGGATGTAAAGAAAAATTTCCTCAATGGTGTGATTGAGGAAGAAGAATACATTAAGTAACCAAGAGGGTTTCAGGTTTGTGAGCAATCCATTTGTGTAGGTTGAATAAATCCCTTTACAAACTAAACCAAGCATCGAGTGCTTGGAACTCCATGGTCAATGAGTACTTTTTAGGGTTTGGGATTCAACAAAACCCCTACAAATCCCAATCTTTATTATCTATTTGATAGATCTAATCTATTTATTCTGGTGGTGTGTAGATGACTTGATACTTATAGGGATTTCTAATAATCTCGTAGTCATGTACAAGGAAGAGTTGGCACAAGAGTTTGAGATGGAGGACATTGGACGAATGCATCATTTTTTAAGTCTAGGGGTGTGATAGAGTCAAGTATGTAGTTGAGATTTTGAAGATATTTTAGATGATGCACTATAATCCTCCAACTACTCTCATGGCACCAAAACTAAATATGCATGTAGATTTGGACTCACATTTGGTAAATCCTTTGATGTATAGACATTTGATTGGATTTTTGATTTATATGGTTAATAACAAAAACAATACATGTTTTGCAGTGAACACTTTGAGCAAGTCAAGGAAGATGCTTTATGTAGCTACAAACATGTACTATATTACATAAAGGGGGCAATATATAATGGTCTATGTAAGACGTGGGAACAATAATTATGGTCTGCAGTATGCAAGGGATGGCTATATTGCATGGATTTGTTGATTTTGACTTGATAGGAGATGTCGATAGCAAGAAGAGTACTTCAAGTTGTTGCTTTAATTTATATTCAGGAGTGATATGTTACTTCAGTAGGAAGCAAACATCAATGTCATTGTGTTCAACAAAGGAAAAGTAGCATCCACTGCTTGTTGAGAAACCATCTAGCTTTGCAAATCAATAACAAAGCTAACAAGCCAGATTTTGGAGCCTACTGTGGTCTATTATAAAAATCAAAGTTATATCAAACTCTCCAAGAATCCGATATTCCATGATTGTTCCAAGCACATTGACATTAGGTATCATTTCCTTAAGTACAAAGCTCAAAAGGGAGCAATCCTCTAGAGTATGTTCAAAATAAATCGACAAGTTGCAAATATCTGGACTGAGCCTTTGGAAAAGTGGGAGTTTGAGATTTTCAAGGAGAAATTGGTCTTGGTGGAGAAAACTTTCATCGATACAAGGGAGTCATTAGAGTAAATTTGGGGTCTAAAATGGGCCTCCTAAGGAAATAATAAAATACTAGTTAACATAATAAAATTATATTTGTGAAGTTTCAAAGAAGAGAGAAAAAACTACTTTTGTCATCGTATTTTCAACAAATCTTCCTGTTGTTATACTCAAATTTCGTGCATGAGCACTCGTTGGATGCAGAATTTAATTCCACATCCAATTAATACCTACACTGTATACTTTTGATTGACCCCACCCCACTAAAAATGAGAAATATATTTTAAAAACGTGTTACTTTAAATGTTTTTATAGATGAATTTTTATGTAAGGGAAGGAAGTTTCGTAAACAAGGTGTCAACTAGTTAGCAGTGATTCGATGGATAACTCTTCATACTCCCCAACACACTTTAATACAATACACTTCATATAAAAAAAATTGAATCGTTGCTAACTCATCGACACCTTGTTCAAGAAACTTCCTTCCATTCCTTCCTTAGAGAAAGCATTTAAATATACACATGTTTTAAATGTTTTTCTCATTTTTCGTGGGGTGGGTTCCATCAAAAGTATGTATTGTAGGTACTCGTTGGATGCGGGATTGAGTTCTGCATCCAAGAGTGTCCCTACTCAAAACTTGAGTAAAACCACAGGGAGATATGTTGAAGATACAAAGAAGAAAATTAATTTTTAATGACAAATCTGCCAAGTCAACTATTATGGTTGAAGTTTTTCTTAAAATTCTATTGGTTGGCTATTTTTTTTTTTTTATCCCCATTTTGGTTGGCTCTTTTTCTTATGAGGCCCATTTTAGACCCCAAAAATCCTCTAGTGGTTAGCTTTTGGTACCTCAAAAGTGTCCTCCAACCATGGGATGTGTGTAGCATGTTACCCGTTGTATTGTATGAGGGTAATGCAGCAAATTATGATGATTTCATTCAAATTTCGAATATTGACACACCATAATCAATTACACATGGCTTAGGGTCCCTTGGGATGATTTTCATGTTAGACTATAAACTATTGTTTGATGATATATATATTAAGTGGAACGCCCCCTCCTTAAAAAATGGTGGGCACACTCCATATAGACCAATTTAACCTCTCAAAATATGTTAGGCGCATCCCCTAGAGACATAATCCCCTATTTGTTGGATTCTAGAGACAAGATTCCCTGATATTTGGTATTTATGTCTGGAAATCGGGGGATTATAGGGCCTAAAATTATTGATTTGTGGATTTTGGTTGGGGATTTCCTCTTTCTATCGGGGGTGCATCTCCTGGGGATATAATCCCTTGATTCAAGGAGGATTTTCCCCCTCGTGTGGCCTATCTCCTCTTAGGGGCAACGCACTTCTCTATGCATGAGATCAACACTTGAATAAGCTTTCTTAAAGGTAGTGCACTCTCTCCATGCACTTGCTTGACACTTGGATAGGCACCCCTCTTGCTTCATATAGTTATATAAGGATAAGGCCTCTTCATTGTAAAATGTGGTTGGAAATTTTGAGTTCCCACTCTTGAGCTTAATCAATATAACTTATCTTGGAGCAAATATTGTTCTAAGGATTTCCTTATTTCACATGTGTGGCACGCCTATCTTGCTTGGCGCTTTTCATGGTCGTAAGTTTACTAGGTGATTTTACATTGTCATTTCTATTCTTCTTGTTTACGCCTTAGGTAAAGGTGCTACCACCCCAATGGAGAAGGATGTCTTAGAGTAATCTCTATTTAATCCTTTCTTGCATTATTTATTTATAGGATATAAGTGTTGTATTTTTACATTCATTCGGACATTGTAGCCATAAACTATTATTTATAAGGTGCATTTCAAAAAGTAGAAAGGAAGTGGAAACTTCAATTGATCCCTTCAATGTAAACCCCAATTCATATTCAATTCCATCAAGTAAGGTTTGGGTTAGCAATTGCAATTCTTCCCTCTTGGTGACCTATTAAGCAAGACCCTCTTAGTTGGTGATCCTTTGACTATATTTGTCCCTTGATTGGATTGGAAATAGCCCTTCGAGTGGTCCCTTTTATCTTCCCATGCAACTATTTTCCTATGCTACATTGTTACACTACACATGTACCGAGCGCACTTTTAGGTGTACCAAAGTGAGAGAGAGCCAACATTTTCGACCAAGAGGGGTGTTATCAAGAAACGGTGATCATGCTTGGGCCCTTTGGTTCCTCCTTTAGGAATACTATGGCTTAATGGAACTGTTGACTACCCTTTGTTGGGGTTTTTAACCACAGGGTTGGTGTCTGGGGATCCTAAGGGTTGACCATTGGGTCACATGGATCCATATCTTGTTTGTGTGTTCTAGTGGCCTCTGCTTCAGCTACGAGACATTTGTCTCCCTTCTCAACTACTTAGGACACCCTCCTGGTCCTTCAAACAGTTGGAACCTTCTCTCCCTGACCTTATCTCCTCAGAGGAAGCCATCCTCCATGCTGGGCCTTCTTGATGCTTTGAGGAGGGTGTTCAGGGACTTTATTGCATTCTAGGGGTTAGATGGGGTATAAAGCCCTCCCTCCAGCTCACTCTATCCTTTCGTTAGAAGTGATTCACTTATTTGATCACATTTTGGCACCTAGGGATAAAAATACCCCAGGTAGCCTACCTTGAGCCTACATAATGGCTATATTTTATTATTATTTTGTTTTAATTTTAAGTTGACATTTTATAATTGCAAATCGGTATTTTAAAGGCATGTAGACCTAGATTTTATTTGTAAAAGTAAGTGTGAGATGATATAAATAGATCTCCTCACTTCATTTTAACACAAGACTAATGGGATAATACACTATGCATTTGGTTTACCCTTCTTAGGGCTCTTTGGAGAGATGCGCCCCTCTTAAGGGATATTTTCTAGGTCAATGCAATCTTTCTTTGGTGATCTTTGGTGAAATTCTTTTGCATGGTGATGTTTTGATTTGTTGGATAAACACAAGCACTTAGATATGAGGCTTCTTATCTCTTTGTTTGAATGTTGCTAAATGGTAGCCCCAATGCTGCATTTTCTCCTAGAATAGTCGACACCTAGAATTTTCTGCAATAATTATAAGAAGGAACACCATGAAGAGATAAAGCGAGGAGATAGAGACTAGAAGCCACACCAAGCCTCCACTTCCTAATCTCACCTGTGTAGGCTACCTAAAGTCACCCTCATTTTCTTGTCACCTTTTTTCCACACCTACAACCACAATATCCCACCTTCGTAGACAAACCTTAATTCACAGAGTTTAAAATCCACCACCATGATAGCATAAATGCAAAGAGGAGAGGCATAGTGTGCATGAGGGGAAGTAAAACCTCCCTTGCACAATCCATTAATGTTGAGAATACTAGCCAATAATGCATCTCCACAATTTTTCTAAGTGTTATTCTCATGCACTACTCCAAAGTGGTGAACTGTAAGACCTTTAATCTTGATGTTGTGATGCATAAAAACTAAGGAATCCATTACTTGACACGGGGTCCTCATTTTCAACTAGGACAACCTTGTCCAAATACAATGTTGCAATCACCTTTTTGCAACAATTTGATTATGGCTTTGTTTCAAATGATAAAACTCGACCTCACAAATCCCCTCCAAATTTTGATGAATTATGTGCATGTTTAATTGGAACAGAGTGCCTTTCGTAGTCACTTTCTTATACATTTGTTGGAAAATGAATAAATAATCCCCCAAGACTATTTCCTTGATCTTAAGCTCGTGCAATAAAATTGATCCAAATGCATATAGTTTCGCATGGTTGTTTGAAGCAATTCCAAGCCCCTAAGAGAAGATAACTATTGTATTTCGTTCATGGATAATGTGAGTCCATACCACTCTTGCTACCCTTGGGATACCTCTAAAGGCACCATCAAAAAATAATTTGAAGCAACCATGTGAGTCTAGCCAATCTTTTATTTCCAATTATGAGAGATCTAGTTGCCAAGATTAACTAGGCTTCGGTTTTACACACATTTGTTAGACTAAAGGGATTCCCTAGAAGAATTCTTAAACCCATAGACACTTTTGCATTGTAAGGTTTTCCAAAAAATTAAAATTTAGCTCTCAATTATAGATATTTCTGTTAAATATAATCATCAAAACTATAAACTTTATTTAAGTAAAATATTCTCTCATGGTTATGCATTATGGAACGTAACATATTTAGACAAGGAATCATATCCTAATTTTTTTTTTCCAATAGATAATCTCCTTTAATGTCATACTCCTTTTTATTTAATTTTTCTTCGAGAAGGAAACATATAGAGTTTAGGGGTTGTCCTTTTTTTAAATAATTAGCTTAAGTGTGAAAAATAGAATAAGAAATCCCATGGTCATATGATTTATGTTTATGTAATAGCCACTACTCTCTTCAAAGTGTAAATGGTGTGACCGTGGCAATAAATATTCGAAAGGCTGACAAATTTGGTGGCAAGGTTGAAATATGGGAGGGAATTTTAAAGTCACAAATTTTTAGAGGGAACCCCACTTTCCCAATGTGATCAAACTGAAAGGCCATTTGATCTCCTCTATTTCTACCTTGAATCTCAAGTTGAAAGATCTTTGGGCTTATTCCGAATGAGCAACTCTGGTTCACAAGATCTAGTTCAGTTATTGATTCCCACTACCCATTCTTGAATCTTAGGTTGAAAGACCCTCCTTCGTATTACTAGCTCTAATAAGGACCTTAATATGAGGCCTTTGGTCCTTCAGGCACAGCTTAAAACATGGTAATATCCCCACCTTTATCTCTAAGGAGGGTCTCATAACCTATCTGGCTCAACCTTAAGGACAGCGAGGTGGGTCAAGTGTATCACTGGATCTCGAAGTAGTTGTCGGCGGCCAGAGTCACTCTTCCACTCAAAAGGGGGTGATTGAGTTTTCGGTGGATCATCCTTTTTTTGATGTGGGAGGTATTCTCTGGATGAGGTTCAATCTCATGACCATCTCACTGAACCCATTCTAGATGCAATTTCAGATGCACATTCAAACACAGATTTATATTCAGATTCAGATATAGGCGATAGAACCCAATGGAGGAGTGGCTTCAACAGATCGGGTAACTCATAGAATGGTGCAGCAGTTTGGGAGTTTTTCCCTTTGTTATTTCGTATCTTCATCCATCTACAGGGAAAAGGGTGTGGCATTGCCTCTTAAAAGTACACAACATCAAGGAAGAAGAACGTTGGGTTATCTTATTTGTGGAGAGTTTGAGAGAGGCAGAATGGGTGAGCATTTTTCAGAAATAAAGAAAGGGAAGAGATCCTCATCTGAGAGAGAGCACACTTAAAAGATAAGAGAAGATGACTATTTTCACCTTGTCCTCATTTGAGAGAGAGCACAATTAAAAGATAAGAGAAGATGACTATTTTCACCTTGTCACTTCACTAGAGAAGAAACACGTACACCTTGGAAAGTTCACTCACATTACTCTGTTATCCAAGCACTTAACCAGTTTGTTTGTGAGAGATTGGACACTGTATACTATCAAGAAGAGGTTACTAAGATTCAAAGTCAATCTACAAAAATATGGTACACACAGAGGGTTTCTACAATGTGTAACCATTATAAGAAAGGAGATGCCATCTCAACAACATTCCCAGTATATAAAAACCAACAAGCCGTGGTCAAATAAAGGAGGAGAATATTTGTCACTTAACTGAATTTTTCTATCCAGAAGTACTTCTATTACTTCTATTACTATTGTGTGTAAACAAACCATCTCCAGGTTAGATCTTCATATGTTTTCCCATGTACAGTCCAATACAGCAGTAACTAATCTATGTGTTCACAGTTTTGACTTTGTTTTATTATCATATTTGTGGGTTGTTACCATTCGATCTCATCTTGTATTTATATATGGCAAAGAATGAATCAAAGTTCTATTAAATAAATGGAGGGAGGTCTGAGATAAACCTATTTGACTCACTCAGAAAGTTATAGTAGCAGATTAGTGCATCCTACAGGAACACTTAGTGAACTATTTGATGAAACCTGTGAACCAAGCAACACTTAGTGGTGTCAAGAAGAAGGAGCCCACAAACTATTTGACATAATTATAAAACCAATTATATAGACAACATGACCCTGAACTCAGTGGAATTCAAGTAAGGGACATTTCAACCAAAGAGATCAGATAATCAAATAAAATAAATATTTGCACGGAAGAAAAAAATATTCTTGAAGTATTATCTGAAGTAGATCAATCGAAAGAAAAGGACATAGATCAAGGCAAGGAAACATAAACTTAACTTTGATGAAAATTTGTATTCGGTAAAAAGGGAAAGAATTGAAGCTAAAGATGAAACCAAGAAAATTGTAGAAGTAGAAGGAGAAAATATCAAGTGCCGATGACAACAATGGAGAAAATATGGCATCGGATAATGCTTGTGTGTTAAATGAATTCCAATTGAGAACTGATGATAGCTTAAGTTCTAACAGTCTTGAAACTGAAGGTGATTTTCCAGATGGGCAGATGTCTTCACGTCTCTCTCGCGATTTCGATCTCGAACAAATGCTAGGTTTGGGCCAACGAGTGCTAGGAAATAGGTCATTCATCAATCTTGACAGATAAAACAAATTTATCGTTTATAGAAACGGCAACTGGGAAATTGAGCTCAAGTTAAATGTGCCAACGTATAGCTAATCCAAATAAATCAATCTGATCTGAACTCCATAGTGATGTATAACCTCTCAATAATAATGTCAAATGCTCGGACGCAGAACCCCTTTTTTAGCTAATTTCTCTTTCCCCTAAGTAAGCCTCCTATTCCTGTTCATCTTTCTGTCAGAATCTGGGCAAGATTTTTGTTCCCCGTAGTTTCACCAGCAAGATATAGTTCGGGCATGGATCATCAGACCCTGTGATTCGGCGGTACTTCAAATCCACGTGAGCATCCAGACAAGTATTAAATTATTTGGACACCGTAGCGAGTTCAAGTTATAAACAATGGATGCATAAATTTGTGCATAACTTAGAGCCATTGGAGCATGTTCGGGGACTGATAAAAGGAGGTATAGATTCGTATTGGTAATTCTCATCAACGTATGGTTCGCCATCCATGTAATAGTTTGGGATGGAAAGTTTGAGTGGGCCAATCCTAGTCTATTATATACGTGAAAACAATTTCTTTAATGAGATGGAAAGATCAAGCATATCGGTAATAAAGGTAATATAATAGCGTATCTTCTATAAGACAGGTAATTTAATACTTACATGCGAATTCTTATCCATTAAATTCTTCTATATTCCCGATTATGGATGAGAGATGGAATAACAAATCTAAAAATTTTATTGATGCTCATGGAAAGGTCTATGTGTTTTTCACTAAAGGCTTATAAATATCGTTTGAGAAGTAGACTACCGAATGATGAAGCTTCAGCTGCCCTCCCTCCCTCTAAACGACGTCATCGGGCTCGGGAAGCTATATCTGTATGTGTTGCAGAGACTGCAACTGCTTTAGTGGAGCTAGTGGCAACTGGTGTGACTAGACAGGATAATGCATACAAGATTTCTGTAGATGAAAATTTTTATACTAAATGCTTTCATACTGACAAGAAGTCAGTTAAGGGAAATGAGGAATGTGTCAAAGCAGACACATTGATCCAAAAAGAAGCAACATAAACAGAAAGGAGAAGGAGATGGATCCATGGTTTGAATATTCAATGTCCTCTAAGCATATGGATAAATGGCAGATTGGAGATAGGGATGATAGGAGTGCACATGCTAAAATTTCTACTAAACCATTGACTGATTAAAAAATGGAAGAACACAAGCTACAGAGCGTGACTGCACCAGTGCTGCCTTCTCCAAAGAAGCAAGATGTTTCAAATTTAGCTTCAAGGCAAGTCAATTGAATCAGCGTACCTCCTATGAAGGATTATGTTGCGCAAAAGGGTGAGGCTGAGAAATATGAATACAAGTCAAAGGGCATCAAGGTGAAGAAATATTGTGCGACCCTAGCAAAGAAAAATAGCAGAGGCCTTAAGAAAGATCATGGGAATTCTGGCTCAGAGAAGTTTAACCAAGGGAAATTAGCTAAGCAGTTGTCTCTTCGCAAGCATGATCAAGTTTCCTCTATAAAATATTACACTCAACGCTCATCAGAAAAGGTGACAGGTTCATCAAAATTGAAGGTGAAGATAAATGGTACTGCAACAATTGAATTGGATGGTGTGTCACTATCTATAGAGTTGCATTTAGAAAAAGTAAACAAGCTTAGACAAGTGTAAGACTTATATTAATTCAGTTGTGTTTCAAATTACAGCTTTCTGCTTTTTTTTGGATGATACATCAAGGCATAATTTCATTAAAGTGTACAAAAATATCTATGCTAATCACATGTAACTACAAACTTTCAAAATACAATAGGGATGAAAGGGCACTTACAACCAACCATCACTAAAACTTGAAATCACTTTCTATAATGATGGCTACCTTCGAAACTCTCTTTTCTTTTGTGTCCATTTTTTTTCCACCTCTCTATCCCATGTCCTTCCTGAAAATGGTATAAATCCGAGCAATTTGGATGTGTTTCATACTCTCTCCTTCAGGCATTGCTTTCTTGCCCTATTCCGATCAAGGATGATTTTAAGGAACCATACTTATTTAAAAGTGTATAAATGTTGGAGAATATGGCCAATTCTTAAAACGCCAACTATAAAATGATTGGCGATATTTTTCAAAAAATATTTTAATTTCCAAGGATTTTATATTGTTTATATAATAATTTGGCGATTTTTAAGGTGAAAATTTTTTACCCCATCAAAATTGGGCGAAACAGGGCTTCAAAAAATGCAAAATGACGAATCTTTTTTGGGAGAAAAACATGGAAAAATAGCCCACTGGGCTAAAATTCGCCCCTAAAATTATCCTTGCTTCTGATCTAATGACAACTCACAATATGGTGGCCTATCGTGGCATAACTTGTGCACAATCTATGAGAAACATGTGGCCTCAAAGCTTGATGATAAACATGTGGCCTCTGATTGTGTGTCACATGTCCTCTTGTGCCCGGTGCTCCTCGACATGTGTGCCAACTTATAAGGTAGTGACTTGCTCGAATGATTTTCCTAAACATGTGTCTGGGTCCACAACCAAACTCCATGAAGTATGCTCCTCAACCTAAGCGTCCTGAAGTCAAGTATCCAAACTCCTAGGTGTATGTCACATGATCCCATGCTCTTAGTGCTAGGTGCCCTCCTTCGAGTGCCTAGTCCTCATCCTCTGGAAGGTATGCTCTTGTTATCATCTCAGTGCGACAACCATGGTTGTATTTTTTATGCATGCCTTGTGTGCTCAACTAACATTTCAGGGGCTTGATAAAAATAAAATGGTTATGTACACTTTATTGAAGCTTTAGGAGTGCTTCATAACATTTGTATGCTTCCATGTTTCAATATTTTAAGGGTAATATTTGTACTCAATGGGGATGTTATAGCCCTCCATAAACTTCCAAAGAAGCAAGAGACCCAATATGGACCAATGGAAAACCAAATCTTGTCATTCATGTATTTCCAAGAGCTTGGGAGCAAGTGCAAAATGTCCCCAAAGTGATTGAAATGTATTGGAGAGTAGGGTACATTCCGAGAACGTTTAGGTCATTTTTTAGGCATTCCAAGAACTAGTTTCCTGTTGTTCCCTGGTATATCATTTTAGCCTTTAGCATGTGAATATGATTGTGAGCTAAACAAAAACTGTGAGCATACTACCTACGAGTGTAAACTGTAATCTATAGTTTATGCATACTAGGCACTTATATGACTACTGCCTAGTACAATTATTATAGTTTATGCATACTAGGAACTTATATGTGAGTCATACAATTATGTACTAGACAGTAGGCTCCTTACACTCAGATTGCATAATAGGCATAAACTATTATGTACTAGGCACTTATATTCAGTGACTGTGTAGGCATAAAGTATGCTTTGATATTGTAAGCATTGTATGCTTTGCATGGAATAAGTGAATGTATTTTTTGTTTTCTAATGTATTCCCGCATCTTCTCTCTGCAATCTTGCTAGGTTTGAAATAGAAATATGATAAAGCTTTGCAAAGACACAACATGAAAGCAATAGCTTTTACAGGTAATGCCGAAATGATCCTTTGAATTCCATTTTAATATATTATCCATTAGTCTTTGACTCTTTCTCCAAAGAGAATGCAAAAGTGCAAAACATTGCATTTTTTTTTACTATATATTATGCTAGGCATCATATTAGAGGAAATTTGGGGTCTAAAATGGGCCTCCTATGGAAAATAATAAAAAAAACCACATCACACTACAAATATGGCATGTCAGATTAAATATAATGAAAATGCAATGAAAGTCAGCCCAAATCGTCTCATTAATGGTTGTTGACAACCATATTGAGTTAATATAGAATTAAGAGATATTGGTTAAAAATATTAATGAAATATTTAGATTATTGTGCACACATAATAAATTATAGGAAACTTTTGAATTTTATATTGTTATTTTTTTAAATGAATAGACCACTACTTTTTATATATTTAATAAATGTAAAACTCAAATATATTCATTTATAATGAAAAATATAATTATAATAGTATTAAAAAATAAAAAAAATCACTATTGTTTTTTTAAATAAATTTTATATTAATTCATATAAAAAATATTACATCACATAAAATAAAAAACAATAAACTATGTATATTCATATTATTTTTTATATTAATATAAAAAAAAATTGTGGTTTAATGGGTAGGTAGGTAAGAGAGAAAAAAAGTAAAATCAAATTTTATTATAATTTTAGTAACATTAAAAATAGTTTTTATTTTTTATTTTGTTAGTATTTAAATGTTTTATTTATTTTTGGATGTAATAATTAAATATATTTAATTTTTAAATATTATTTAATAATATTAAAAATATTAAATATCTTTTATTTAATATTTCAAGATAAGTCTATTTAAAATTAAATATTATTTAGTTTTCTTTTTAAAAAATTGATTAATAAATGTTTTTATTATTTCAAAATGCTTACACTACAATTTTAATTAATGAAAAGGTTATGTTTTAGAGGAGTTGGAAGTAGTGATCAAATAAAATATTCTATATTTATTAGTTAAAGTTTATTTATCTTATTTCGAGGTGATCTTTTCAAGAACTTAACCAAGGTGAGGTTGATATGGAGTTAGCTATTGTCAAATAAAAATATGACACATAAGCATTATGTGTCCAACTCAACCATAATGGTTGACCAAAGATAATGAAATTCTATTGGTTTAAAAATTCAACTCAATCCAGCTCATCCATGGCACAATTTTTTATAAGGCCCATTTTAGACCCCAAATTTCCTCTAATATGGTATTTGTTTACTACATCCTAATTTATTGTAAACTTTTAGCTATTGACAATGGTATGTTGAACTTTCATCAAAGGTTCTGCTGGCAAATTCTGTGGGGATTTTGATATAGGAACCTTAGGTGGGACCATATATGAAGTATTAAACGCTAAACAGATAATATGTCCTTCTCTATTTCATTAAATGAGTTCATTGAAATGGATAAATAGTTATTTTTGTTAATCAACAGAATTTGATAACAAAAGTCCATCCAACCATGGTCTAGTTGCAAGTGTGAACACTGGCAGCAATGATGACCTGAGTTCAAAAACGGGTGGGCTCACTACCTGTGCTAGTGTAGTCTTTTATTTAAATTATTTCAGGTTCAAGTCCTGGGTGACTTTGACCAGATAGATACCCTCAATAACAGCCACTCATCAAAAGTAGCATGTTTTATCATAAAGAGCTTGCTAGGTTGGGAAAAATGGGGCACTATTATTTCCCCCACCAGGGTTTCCCATTTGAATGTGGTTCATTGTCCTCTCTTTATGATGGGGGAGTCTCACTAGCTCACTAGCTACATCATAAAAAGTGCAAGGAAGACAACAAAAATAAGTAGGTTTATTTCTTACATTAATTTGAATTTTAAATTTTGTTGGGTGATAAGAAGTGACTGAATTGCTAGTTGCTAGGAATCCATGGCATCAGCGTCCCCAAATTTAAGTTGAAGGTGATGTCATAATGAGATAAAATTGCAACCCAACTACCAACATTGCCCACTGCCCACCAAACGGCACTATACTCTAATTTTGATTTTTAGTGCCTTCTTTACACCTGGAGTTCAACGTCACTGTGCCCTCTGGAGTGCACCATTCCACACTCTACCATTGCTCATTCCCTTTATTAGATATCTTAGGTTGCATGTTCACATGGAGCTAAGCCCCAAAGAACCTACCATTAGTTCAAGCATCCACTTTGTCATACTCATGTGCTTGTACTTGCTGACATACTCTTTAGCATATTGCAATGGTGCATTGAAATTTGAACTATACACTCCTGACAGAAGGTCTATCTTTTCAAGGCTAGGCACTAAAATTGGTCCATTAAATAAATAATTCCTCCAAGACATGATGGAAATTTGAATAGTGCAGCTACTTGCTCAACTGATGTAATCTTATTACATGGATTTAGATAGCCATTTTGGAGAATATGCAAACCACAAAAGAGATGCAATAATGTTTTATTAGCCTTGTGGTAAGGACACTAGGAAATACATGTATATGGACTCCCAAGGGTGAGAAAGCAGCGATAGAGCTGGTAGAGTACCTACTTTTTATGTGCTAGTTTTCTTTAGCTACAAATAACATATGATCTAAAAATGATTTGACCTAATGAGCCATGGATGGCCAAAATGAGTTTGATTTAGTTAAGTGAAATGATGTATTATATGCTATATGGGACCCAAAAAAGGGTATAAAGGATACAACTATTTATATTCTTCATAAGAAAGATCAAATATATCCAAAATATGTAATATCTGAGCTACAGGACGACTCAACATATCAACCACATAGTTAGAATTTTCTTTCTTATTTTTTATAAGAAGATGGAACTTTTGGATGTATGATATGTTGTACTATCATTAAATCTTACTTATATAGATGAAAACTATCATATCTCAATTAGTGGCATGTATTCATAGCTTGTATCAATCACACTAGTACTATTAGTTACGTTGCAATTATAACATAAGTATAACTTGTGTTTCATATACGATTCATAGAATTGTCTAATGATATAATACCATTGATGGACCATACTTATTCATAAGTGGTTGGCCTATACAATATGTATTAAGATTCAATACTTGTATGTAATAGCTTACAACCACCTTACAACAGAGATTATTGATACCTATTAGAGGTTAAGCTCTTAGGTAGAGTCTATGATTCCCATTACAGTGACATAGTAAGGAATAGTTTATAATGTATGTATTATCCGTAATAAGTGATGTAATTAGTTACAACTTCATTTTAAAATGATATCATAGAATTAAATACCTTATACCACCACAAGTAATGACATAGTTTAACTTTGGAAAATATAAATTTGTTTGCTATGTGGAGCCATCTTGTGATTTGAGATTATATTGCCCAAGTTTTTCAATTAGTTGCATTATTTTTCCATCCATTCTACAACATAAATTAATGGTTTTTTTTTTTCCTAAGTTTTATGTGGTAGATTTGCTTGATCATTTTTTGTGGAAATGAATGCTCTACTTCTTGTCAAAGGAATGAATACACTGTCACCACCTCTCAATCCAATGACCACCTATAATGGTTGCATTGTAGACTAAGATGGCATGACACCATGTAATTACTACTATGCAAGTTTACACATATTCACATCCGCTTATGCTTGGCATGGCATCATTTTCTTTTAGAGGGGTGATGCAAATCCTAGTCTTGCTATACTGAGATGCAAATTGATGTAGTCCCATAGTTGAGATTTCGACCCATCACTGGGGTCATCAACGCATCATGGTCTAGCATCTATCGTAACAAAACTAGATCTAATAACAATGACATAGGAAGCATTGGGTACAAAGAGAGGCAACAACAAATGCAAATATTATGGCTTACCTTGAACTTGTTGAACTACCTGGAGCACCTGATGCAATAAAGCTAAGATTTGAAGTAAGTGTGACCTTGAACCATCATGAGGCTGTGGTATTGAATTTATTTCACTGCTCAGGTTTGTTGCACACTTTGATTTGTTGCACACACTTTGGCTTTGTCTAATGCATGGGAGTATGCTCTAACTATATTTTAGAAACATGATACTCAAATAATTATGAGGAATGAAGTTTCTAATATTTTAAATTAGTATTTTTCATTTTTTTATTCACTTCAACTACATACAATCTATGCTTGCATATGAGATATGCTATAATTTTTCTAGCATTACAATGTTGGTATAAAAAATATATGTAGTGGATATAAAAATGAAAACCTACTCACCTTCTCAAATCTTGTGTGATGTCCTTTTCCCTATATGTTGACTTAACAGGATTCCTAAAAACATATTTTATGTTGCTTCATAATTAATCCCATCCTAGGTTCTCTTTGAATCAATGAAGTGCTAAGTCTTTATTTGCTCAGTTCCACCAACAAATGACCTTGGTGGTGAAGGGACCAGCCAAAATGAACATCACCCAATTAAGAAAGGGGAGAAGAGAACACCGGATTTTCTGATCGCATCGAGCAAAGATACTTGTGTCACTCTTCTTTTTCTTGTTACGACAAGTGTTGTGAAACAAGTGAACCCATTAGCAAGAGTTTTTCTAACATAATGGTTGAATGCTTTCTGAAACCATTGCTTGAATGAAGTAGCAAGAACAAAGAGCTACATACGACTAAATATTTATAGAGTGTACGTTAGGCCTGGTTGCAACATCCAAGAACGTCAAGTATCGATCTTTTATATGAAGGAAAAGTAGATATGGTCATTGCTAGAAAGGATAGTGATAGGGCACGCCAAATATAGACTCACCTTGATTCTGACAACAATATAACAATTCTTCCAAGCTCATCATGCAAAAAAATAAAAGCAGGAGCATTTTCACCATTATTTTTTTAAAATATTTATAGTTTGTACTTGGAATCAAAATCTTTTTTTTTCAGAAGGTACAGAAGGTATTTGGTAGTGCAGACAGTATATAAAAGGTACAAAATGATCAGCTTGGGACTTTCAAACAGTCCTTTGTCAAACTCTTATTGTTAATTTCCAAGTAGGAATCAACATGTTTTTCTTTATCAAGCAATTTTTAGATCAGTAGATACATTGTTTCATCGTGCTCTATGCTGTTGAAGTTTGCATGTGTTGCATTTCTTATTTTAAGCCAGATTCCTTTAGCATGCCATTGAGTTAAGGTCCTTCAAGGACATGGGCATGCTTGCTGGTCAAGATTCTATTTTGAAATCTCTTAAATGAGTTAATAAGTCATTCATTCATTACTGACATTGGCATATTTTGGCTCAATGCAGGAGGCTCCCATTAACATTATTGTTGGTTCTCATGTATGGGTGGAAGATTCTGAAGTATTCTAGATTGATGGAGATGTCCTAGAGATCAATGGCCAGAAAGCTAAAATTCAACTCACTAATGGAAATACAATAAGACATTGTTACTATTTATGATGATGGGTTTGCTTGCTTTATCTTTTGTATTAAATTTCTTCTATCACCAACACAATGTGATTCTAAGGATTGGATTTGTGAAGCAAATTATGAAATTCATGTTCCAACGATATACATTTCCAATGTCCAACATTTTACATTGACTAAAGATGTTGTCTTTCCTAATTATTCTGTAATTAGTCCTCTTTAGATGAGTTACATGGCCAAAACACTGGAAAAGGTAACCTATTTTGCAGTCCATATTGTTATAGCTCATCAAGTTGCTGCCAAAAATTCAGAATGAATTGATTTTTTAATATATGGTTTGTCTCATTAAATTCTATGAGTATTCTTGAAGATATTTGTATTTATTCTCACTTTGTGGGACTTATCAACATTACCCTCAAAATCTACTTGACAATAAGGGTGGAGCCTCGCAAGTGGATAGAATTTGTCAAGATCCCATACCTCGAATTGCTAGGAATAATTTCCTTCTGAATTTTATTATAAGTTATAACTAATTACCTATTTGATCTTTATTTCAATTATGAAAGATATAAAATCTATATTGTGGAAATAAATTTATCAAATGATATTAATAATTAATGAGAGTAATAAACAGAAAAGTGGGAAGAAATACAAGAATTTGACAATGAATGCGGGCCTTCATTCCTTTGAGAGTAGCCTGTCTTTAGCAGATTGGTGATCACTTTATAGACTGACAAGCTGGCCTTGACCATATTATATCTTAATTGTGCAATTCACAGTACAACATATTTTCTTCCTTGTTACATTTCATGATTTGAGTTGATTGCTTCCTAAAAAGATTTGAATTTTGGCTTGAGGATTATTTCCCCTATCCTATGGAGACAACAACCATACATTGACTCCATATCAATAGAATTTTGGTGAAAAGAATATAAGTTGTGTGACAGCTCTGCAATACAACATGTCTATATTAATGGTGCATACAAACTATTTGGAAAAGATTCCTCGAATAAATTGTTACAGAGATTTGATAGTGGCGAGCTTGTCGGGAAGTGGGTTGTATTATGGTTTGTTATTAGTGGACTACAAGCATAGTATATTCACTTTCATCAAGTATGTTTGTTTAAGCCTCTAGTCATCTTTATCAGCCTCAGAATTGGTCCTATTTAAGGTGGCGTGCAGATGTTAACCCAACATTGGCAAAATACAAAATATGGATAAAATTCCCATTGAAATTAACAGAAAATTCTGTCTCATTTTGGTGTTGTCTTTGATGTTGTATGAGCTTCACTAACATGTAGAAAACGAAGATGTTTCACAAAATAACCTACATATTTTTTCAGTTGATTATGCTAATGGCTCTGTTTAAACTTTAAAGACAACCAAGTACTAGTAGGCTTGAGGTGTTTATCACACAAACAGTTTTTATTTCTTGCGCCCTTCTTCCCCTCATTGGATGCAAGTGAATGCACATTTGAGGTATTTTGGAGTCCCATTTGTGAGAAGTTATCTTTCTTTTGAAGGATGGATGCAATAAAAAAAATCCAAAGTATGCATTTTGTAGGAGGTTCTAAGAGCCAATTTAGTAGAATGGAAAGTAGAAACAAAGATATTATAATCAAGACCCAATTTGGAGAGAATAGAGAGTATCATTTGCTAGCTATCCTTCTCTATCTTACACACATTGAGTTACAAGGCAACAGATTTGAACTTGGTGAAAAACTCTTGAAAAAAGTCAAAATCACTTGGTCTCAAGATCATGAGTTCCACCTCCAATTGATGGCTCCTCATTTCATCTTGTGTTCCGAAGAAATGCACAACATACTCTAAACTTCATTTGGAGTATTCTTGTATTTAATGTGGTATAGTATATTTTGAGAAATAGTATAGCAAAGCATCCTGAATGCTTCATCCATTCTATTCAATTATTTAAATTTTTCAATTGCTAAGGTTCCACCTTTGTATCCATTGTGAACCCGTAGAGCCTCGTCATCCTCGAGAACATCTCTACTCTTAATTTCCATTCATAATAGTTGAAGGATTTAGAACCTATTTGGGAGATAGGAAATCCATGGCTACAAAGAGCTCTTTGAGGGTTGAAAAATCCTTTCTTCAACCTACAATAGCTTTATCCTTGACAAACAATTGCTAAAACACTGACTAGTTTATTATCCATATAGATATAATACCATGTAAAACTTGAGCATATATAGATCAAGGCACAAATACTAGAGAGATCAGATGTGAAAAGGGACCAATAACCAATAATTGATGTAACACATGTATTAGCATTAATCATCACACAAAACGATTAGAACAAATAAAAAGAAGGAATGATGTATTTCATTAATCTTCAATGAATGAAGTAGATAGTATAAATAATCACCCCAGATTTGAATTCGAATTAGGTATTTATGAACCCTAGTTAGGTTTAACTGGAGTGAATATATACTCATGATAGCATGCACACTCACTAGGGTGAGTTAACTGCCCCATCTCTACACTAAGTGAACCCTAAGTGAACTAGGAGACACTCTAATTGTAGTTCCAACTACATTCAAGCTCAAGTGACTGAGTATAGGCACATGCATGTGATCCAGGCACTCCAAAGACTCATCTAGCACACATGAGGCTAATTAGATTCTAGCACACATGAGGATCAATATTAGGTCCTTGATATTTTTAATTGGTTTATTAGCAAGGGTTTAATAAAAGGGTTTTATTTTCTCTTATTCATAACATGGTGAACCCAAGAGACATGCTCACGTTGATATGGAAATCAGTGAATTTGCAATTCTAAAAACCATACAAACTGAGCAATTTTTATTAATATACAATTTCTTTTCTTAATATACAGTACCCTGTCGGTTATCTGACGTTCAATGCCTAGCAGTTGTTGTTGGATTTCATGTCAATCCGACGAAGCTGCTGTGGCTCCAATGGTATATTTTCGTCGCATTTTCGACATCCTGGGGCCCTCGTCCGACGGCCTTGCCGTAGGAAATTCAACGGCCTTGGCGTAGGAAATTCGACAGCATGCCGTAGGAAATTCGACGACCTTTCTGTAGGATATTCGACGGCCTTGGCGTAGGAAATTCGACAGCCTTTGCGTAGGAAATTCGACAGCCTTTGCGTAGGAAATTCGACAGCCTTGCCATAGGAAATTCGATGGCCTTGGCTTGTCGTCGAATATCCGACGTTATGCCACCGATGACAAAAAAAATGAGGTTGTCGAATACCCGACAAGTTATTATCGAATTTCAGACATGGCAACCGTCAATTTTTGGGCTCAAATTCTGTTGTGATTGGGACAAGTATTATTAGATAGAGATAGTGAAGATGAAGTTAATGATGACACGGTAGAGTTTTGTTTCTGAGGCTGCATTTTAATCCTTTTAAAAAAATTTAGACTTGAGTTATGATACATATACTAAGCTAAGTTGCAATTGTTAACACCCTTGATTGTAGTTGCTTTATGATTTTGTGGATGTGACTATACATGAGAAACAACTCATGCATCTTTCGAATTCATTTGTTAGAAATTATCAATTAGTTGATATGTTTGTTCAACCCTCAATACTTGTTATTTTTTCTCAATGTGCTAAAGAGACGATGATAATAATAAAAAATTATTGTTAAAAACATGTTCTCCTTATGCATGTGATATCTAAGGAAGATAATTAAGTTATATTTATGACGAAATTCATGTGAGCTATAATTGACCTTCAATATACTATAATTATGATTATAGTATGCTAGTGGTTGGCCATATCTCTTAGGAATGTGAGACATTTTCAAAGCTACATGGTCATGATCTTTCTCAAAGAATGACTCTCCTATGGTAGCTCACGATCATGATATTTCTCAAAGAATGGATCTCGTATTGTATCTCACACAATATTTCCTCCCTACTCTATCCATTCCTTCTATTTAATATGAAGTGCATTTTATAATTAATTTTATTGACATTATTTTTATTTTTGTTTGTGAACAAGTGTTGGAGGTTATTTATGTTCAAACTTTAGAGTCACAATCTTCTTGATGCAACCACCATGAACTGTTGCAACTTGACCTTGGAGAGCGGTATCAGTGATCAATAGGGTAGAGAACCACGGGGGATTCACCTTGTCGAGCAATATCTTATCACGCTCATTCATAAAGGGGGTTTTTTAATTGTGAAAAATAAGGTCAATATATTGTAGGTATTAGGGGGTGGGGAATACAGTATGGGGGGTTTGTAGGTATTGGGGGGTATAAAAAGGGGTTGCTAGTAAAAATAAGGAATATATTGAAAAAAATAGGGGTTTTTAAAATGGTAATATGTATTGGGAGGGGGCCTTCACAAAATGATTTTTTTAAGTAATTATCAATATTTAGTGAAATTAGGGGTATTCTTTAATATCCCATGAACGAAGGTGCAATGACATGGTTTGACTAAGTGAAGACCCCGTGTATAGAACAATGTCTAGCTTTTATTTGTTGAATGCCCATTTTCCAACAACTCATCATGTCCTTATCCTACCATTTCGGAGAAGAGGTCTGCATATTATGCTTTAATTAATCCCTTGGATTCATTTCTACATTGAATGAAATGTTGTGAAATTTCACTTGGGCTTCGACCTTTAACCATTGACGACTTTTGCCAAGTTTTTTTGGTGTGGAACCTAAAATTTTTGCAATTTTAACACAAAATCTTTCAAACTTCAAGCTTAATGTTCATAGCTTGCCCAATATCTTTGAACATTACTATTGAAATCAATCATTTTCCTCTTGAACATCTCTTTTGTGGTGGAAGGAAATTATATGTAAAGGGAGTTTCAATAGATTAGTATTCCATGTTTTGTAATATAAGTTTTATATTAATTTGTATAAATGTTATAGAAAATCGAAAGTATGTGTTGAACAACAGCTTTGAACTGAACTAAAAAACCTTTATATTAGGATTTTACATGCCCCAGTCTAGCTTGTGTGATATTGGCTACATGGACCACTTTTGCTTAACTTCAATCACCAAGAACATGTGACCTTTGATGGGCCATGAGCCAACACATAAAATAAGAATGTGCGTTCTCTTATCTACTATTAGGTACTTATGATGATGAATCCTAATTTATGTTATGATTTACAAATCGGGTTGAATTTCAAACTTGGCCATCCACGTATTGATAATAGTCGTGCTCAAGTTCTTTTAAGATGGATGTTTTTATCTGTTGTTGTATTTTGCAATGACACTCAACATTTTGCAACTTGAAGTCAATTGTGCCTTATTTATGAGACATCATTTACATAAAATTACCTTTGAAGTGTCACATTAGTTTCTTTTATTGATGTTACTGTCAAGGTTCATTCAAAGTGAGTTGGCTTGCAAGGAACGTGATGAGGACATGAGAATGAATTCTATCATCTACATATCAACTGAATTTTTGTGGATCCCTTCGTGTCTTTATTCATATTTTCTTAATCATGCTCTAAATACCTCAAACTTTTCATCCCTCATATTACACTTCATCATATCAATTCCCTTGACATAAAGGTGTAAATAGAGCTTTTGTGACCTAACCCCAAATTAGGTGGCCACACAAGGTTGTACTATATATGTTTGTTGTTACTTCTAAACATAGTTCCACTTAGGAACCTTTTGAGTTACGGGTTTTTAGATATTAAAATAAAATGTATTTACCATTTTCTCTCTTTTTGACTTGTTAAATGGTTGAATCCACACTCAATGCCATGTTTTTTTCTTAAATACTTCTCTGAATTCTTGTGAAAATATATTTGGAAGGGCGTTTTAGTCTTCTCATTTCTTCAAGAGCATGGTGTTATTTTTTTTGCCTTCAATTCTTCCATTGTTTTGCTTTTTCTCTCTTCCTTAACTTAAATTTCTACTTGAATTTATTATTCCTCCCCAAATCTTCTTTGCCCTCTTCCTACTCCAACATTATCTTATTCACAGCTCCTTTCCACAAGCAATGAAATGGCACACATGTACAGTCCATACCCAAACAAAAAAAAATGCTTAAGCTAACAACCACACGTGATAAGTATAGTTATATCCAAACAAAATGACATGAAATCGATATACATGTAAGTAACCAAATGGTTGTCCTTTGTTTGCAAGGTGCATTAATCTTCTCGTGAGTCCCAACAATACGTTAAAACTGAAGTACCATTCTATTTAAAGCAAAAGCATGTTGAGAAGTAACAGAAATTATTGTTTGTAGAAAAAATGAGTATTTGCCACAAATTTTAACATAGGGTTGATTTTAGTGGAAACCCATGGGACTACCCCATTTTAATTTCTTGAAAACAATATTGAGTTATTTTTGTACAAGATAAAACCTTTATGTTCAATCATACATTTTACAAGTCTGGCGAATATTGCTACCATGCTTTTCACACACGGGAGTGGAGTGAAAAGTTTAAATGATTATGCTTTCTTTTTCTTTGGATTCTGTTTTTTTAATTGAGAGATTTATGGTTACTGTTCAAGTTATTTTTAAGCGATTATCTGTTTATTGACAGCTTGGGTATTCAATTTTACTATTTAAGGGTCGTTTTGTTTGCATATATGATTTTTAAGGCAACTTTACTCATGCTTGTAATGGCCCCACACATGGGTCTTTTTCTTTGTAAACCAATGCCTTGTATGTGCATTGTATATACTTTTACACTAGATAAATGTGTGTTTATTGATAGCTTAGGTATTCAATTTTACTATTTAAGGGTAGTTTTGTTTCCATATCAACTTTACTCATGCTTGTAATGGCCTCACACATGTCTGTGGGTCTTTTTTCTTTATAAACTAATGCCTTGTATGTGCATTGTATATATTTTTACACTAGATAATTAGTTCACCTCAAGTTGTAGTTGATTCATTATGTGTGGCTTATAACTTTAATTTTAATCTTTGTGAATTGATTTCAGATCTCAGTCTTGAAATATTATGTATATATAAATGTGCATTTTTCATATCTTATATATGATTTCATATTTTTCTTAACTTGACCTTGGGTTTTGCTAGCATTTTTTTTCTATTTCCATGTGTTGTTTGAAACAATCACGTTGGTAGATGCATTAATTTTCAACCGTATAAGATTTGTCAATACTTGTTTGTTCGTTGTAAAAACTGGACCTGGCCCTTCTAAAAGGTCTATTGCTTAATTTTCCATTACAACATTGAATAGGTCTGTTGTCTTGGTTACTTTCTTAAGCATTATGCCTATACTTTCTAACAGCCTGATTGTATATGTTTCTATGATGTAGCGATGAATGTGAGGATCAACCACACCCTTTAACAAAAAATTGATGACCTTATGGATGCAATTGATATTACAACCATAAAATATGAACCAACATGGAATTGGAAGGTTACCTTCACAATATCTCTTCTGTACTTTTTTACTATTTTTGTAGGTATTATTGTTTTTATATTTTGTGAAATTTGAATGGTGCATAATGTTTGATCAAGAATGTGTATAAAATATTAAATTGTCTGTGTATTTTTTTATGCCAAAGATGAAAAAGGGAGTGGATAAGAAACCCTCCTCCATCTAAAAAAAGCTTATTCTGAAGACAAGAAAAGTTTCAGTGGTGGAACTAAACGTCATAAGTTTTTAAAAATAAAACAAAGTTGCTTAGAAGTTTATCCTCGCTACGGCATTTGTCCATGTGATTTTGATAGTATTTAATTTATATTAAGGAATTTTAGTACGTGTTCCTCGTAGATTATATTTTCCCATCTTTGATTTGCATGGAAAACTACTTTACGCATTATGGCTGCTTTTTATTTAAATTTGAATTTATTCCTATGGAATTGGTTTGGGCACTTTCAGTTATAAGCAAAGGTTACTCAATTGCAGTTGCATATATTGTGATGTGAAATTCAATTGTAGTTTGCATAAGAAAATGTCAACTCTTCTACTTTCTACTCCTTATGGACATAAGTTTTGTAAGTAGTGCATAAAAGTTGTTTATGCTAAGCAACAAGATGTGTGGGAGTGCAATGGACGTTGGTTAAATGACAATAAGAAAATCATTGTATTTGTGTGAGCATTGTCAAGGTTTCACTTAATGGTCATTGTAACATTTTGAAAACTCATCAATGTAAATGATTTTCATGGAAAATTTTAGGGGCGAAGTTTAGCCCATGGGTGAAATTAAAGTGGTTCAATACAAAAGGTGGGCAAATTTTTAATATAGAAAAGTTTTTTTAATTTTAATAAATTATCCCATATTTATTTAAGAAATAATAATGCTAGAGTAAATCGCCAACCTAGAAATCTGGCGAAAAATGATTTAGCCCACTCAACTATAACTGAAATCCTGAGTTCACCCAAGATTTACCGTAAAAACTATGTTCGATCCTTCCATCACCCCAGATTCATGGGAAAATTCATATTCAATCCTTCCATCACCCCATATTTTTGGTAATGGAGGATGACCAATAGTTATTTCACCTGTTCAAATCAAGGATATGGTCAAATCACCCTTTGCTTTTCATAAATGGAGGGTTTTTTTCCCAAATTGCCCCTCTATTTTAGTTATCGATAGTTACCTTTGTCGAATAGTAGCTAGATTTTCATTAATGGAAGATTCCATTCATGATTTCAAATTTTTTACCTCCATGAAATGAGGACTTCAATGGTTTCAAATTTGTCTCTAATTTGTTATGTGAAGTATTTTTTAATTAAAAAAAGTTTCAACAATTTCGAATTTGTCCCCGATTTGTTATGTAATATTCTTTAATTAAAAAAAGTTTTGTATTTGGGGAAAATAAGGAATGAAAGGAACAATTTCATCCTATATATTTCCTCGTGACTCGAGAGTTAGTTTCACTCAGTTATAATTATTTAGTAAAAGTTCGGTTGCAATTTGACTGTGGTTGAGTAGAAAATCGGCTTTCAACATTATTTTGTATTTGTTCAACATTTTTTGGATCCTGCAGTCTGTCCAGAGGTCTGTTTCTCTTTTTACATTATTTTTTTACTAGTTAAAATTGATTATGTGGGTTTTGGGTAGAGAATATGAATGTAGTGTTAAAGGATTTATGTGGTCTAGATCGATTTAAATTAGATATGGTTTAAAAGAAAAGATTGTAATTCAGGATTACAATTGTGGAATCATTTATCTCAGAGATTTATATCGATTTAAATTAGATATGGTTTAAAAAAAGGGGTTGTAATTCAGCCTTACAATCGTGGAATCATTTATCGCAACAATTTATATTAGATCTAGTATTAAAGAGAAAAGGGGTTTCAAAAATTTTGTGCATTGCATATAAGATGATTTATGTATCATATAGTTGTAGTATATCTAATTTATAAAGGAAATATTATTCTACGAAACGGTGTTATGTTGTTGCATCTTTAAGAATATTGTTGTAAAGTTGTTGGTAAATTATGTCATTCAATTTTGGGTAACATTTGGAGATTGAAATTGTGTGTTTGAAAGATGGTTACCACTAAATCACAATTTATTATAATGAATATATTTCTATCTATATTGACTTACATTGCATCATAATGCAATGATCGAAGCTATGAAAATATAATAGTCAAGCAAATGCAAGATCTGATAATTAGTAGTTATTCCTCACATCCCAGTGAAAAAAAGAGAGTGATATGCTTAGTGTCTTGAGGATGAACCTGCTTAATAGGGTCAAAACTTGTCGAATTGAAAAAATATCACCGCAATTTTTTCCTCTCGCTTTTAATTATTTTATCTTGTCGCAGTGTGTTAGATGGTTGTAAAAGAAATTGATTTTTTATCCCAGGTCTATCTTGAACTCAATTAACATTTCTTGGGTATCGTTGAATGTTCAATATGCATGACTTATATGTATGCATGTACACTATTTTCTTACTGTGTATTGTTAAAGAAAGAAGTAGATGTCTTAGTGGTATGGATACTATTGATAGAATGGTCGTCCTTACTTTTGTACATCGAAGAAGAAACTGGATTAAATTACTATATGTCCTCATATATGTTGGATGGATTTTGTTATAGGAATCATATATGTCACAATCAATAATCTTGGTGAAAGGAATGGAGTACATGCATTATTTAGTTCTTAGATTTTTATGTTCCGAGGCCTCGAGCTAGCTAGTAAGAACAGTAAGTAAATTTCCAGCCGGGGCATAAATGAATTCATCGTCAAGGTTGTTCTAAGCTAAGTGTCGTACCCACTAAGTATTATTCCTCAAGCAAGTGGTTTGGAAGGATAACACTGCAGCAGGTTATAAATATTATGATAGGGTGGACCCCCTTCCTGATTGGATGAATTTTTTTATTTCCTTCACAAGAAGGATTTGATTCAGTAGTCATGTGATAAACGATACGAAGCCGAAAAGGCCAAGTGATCATCCGATATTCATCTCCACCTAAAAAATAAATAAGAACGCTATCTCATTCCTGTAAATAAGTTGATGATACAGCAGTCCAGCAGAAGAATAAATAGCCGGCAGATTCACCAGCAACAGTAGATAGATACAGGAACGCCGACGAAAGAAGCATGAGCAGTTCCAGGACGAGATCGAAACCTAGAAGTGAAAGATGTGGCGAAAGAAGCATGAGCAGTTCCAGGACGAGATCGAAACCTAGAAGTAAAAGATGTGGCAGGATAAAAACCAAGGACAATAGTTAAAGAAGCACTAGTACCAGATTCTATCGATCACCAGATTGATTATAAAGTCGATTCAGCAATCAACTCGATAGATCCGAGAACTGCTTGGAAAATGCCAGAGGTTCAGTGGAATAATATTTGACAATATGCGTTGTTACGCTACCCGGGCCGGTTGAATACATTTCTTGGTCTGAGGTGACAAGCCTTTCTCCATTCACTAAGCTTATGTAATTATATGAATTATCGAACAACATGGGGATTACATGATCCAACGACGATATGTTTTTATCACCAACAGAGGGAGGGAAGCTTGCTCTGCATTATGTCCATTAGAAAGCCTTTTCCTAAAACTTGTGCATCGAGCTTGTCCAATTGTGTGTCTTCCTGCCCATTGGATAACCCTAATAAATTCAATAAAACTTTGTGTCAGACAATAGTCAATATCTAAAAATGCAACAAAGTTGGCCTTTACTTACAAACGAGTGCGACCATACCTTTGATTGACAGACCTTGCAATAAAAACTTTGCAATGATAGTCTGGATATTTGAATTGGACGTGGGGATATTGTTGGTTGCCTCATACAAACTGGCGGTTCTTGAGTCCTTTCTCCAAAGGGAACGCCACAATATGGGCCTCCAACCTGAGAAGTAGCAAATATAATTGAGATGCATATATGGTTATTATAAATAAAGCTATGAATATTAATGTAAAGATAGTATGCCAGTACTACTCCATCTCAAGCGGCTAGGTTAAGTATGTCGACACATGACACAACACCGGGGCACACAGTCTCCAGTCTTTGTTCGATGGCATCTATAACTTCAAATCCTCTCGGTGAATTTGCATTTATGTTTATATTGTTTTCTCGCCTTTAAACGTTGGTGTCTCATCCAACATTACAAACGCATCGTAGCCATGTGTTCATTGCAAATATTGTTATAGCGACGGATAGAATTAAAGAGTAAAAGTAAGATAAGAAAAAATAATGGATACCTGGACAAAGCACTCGTAAAAATGCAGGCGAAGTATGGAGGCCGCCATACGCGCTTCTTTCAGCATTGCTAATTGAATCTCTTCACTTACAATAGGAACTACAAGATAGAAATAAATGTGAAAGAAAAAGAATGGAGCAAACAGAAAACACAAGGGCAGATGATTACCTTTTCTATTTTTTCAGAGGTGTTTAAATAGGAAACACAAAACAATATTACTGTGGGTGAATACCACAGTTAGGTAAATACAACTCTGGGTTACCTAACTACCGGTGAGATTACTCTTTTCAACACACCCCCTTAATCTCAACTCGCAGTACATCATCAGCACTGTCTATGCCAAAGTGCTCTCTCTGATATACAAATGCAGATGTTCCCAATGGTTTGGTGAACATGTCAGCTAATTGCTCCTTAGAGCCACAAAACAGTAAAGAAATTTGTTTTTCATTGAATAACTCACAAATGAAGTGATAGCGAGTGTCAATGTGTTTGTTTTTTCTATGAAATACATTATGTTTAAACAACTGTATTGCAGAGTTATTATCACAGAAAATAGAAGTGGGATCTTTTGGAGTGTGTCCCATATCTTTCAACAATCTTCTTAGCCAAGCTGCATGGCAAGCTGCTGTTGTGGCTGCTACATATTCTGCTTCTGCAAAAGACATGCTCACAATGGGCTATTTTTGAGATGCCCAAGAGATCAGATTTGTACCCAAATGGAAAGCAGATGTGCTTTTCCTATCATCAAGACTACCTGCAAAATCACTGTAAGTGTACCCTATAAGAGTACTGTCTGGTGTATGAGTGTACCAGAGGCCATATCCAAGTGTGCCTGCAACATATCTCAGTATTCTTTTTCCAACATTCCAGTGAGAGTCTTTGGGAGACTCCATAAATATGGAAATAAGACTGACAGCATACATCAAATCAGGTCTAGTTGCAGTCAAATACATTAAACTGCCTACCATTTGTTTATAGAGTGTATTGTTTACTGCTGGTTCATCACCATTCTTGGTTAACTTGGTGCCAAGAGCTATAGGGGTTTCTGCTGGTTTACATTTATCCATTATGAATCTCTGCAAAATATCAATAGCATACTTCTGTTGGCAGATAAAAATACCTTTATTAGTTTGAGCAACTTCCAGGCCAAGGAAGTACTTCATCAGTCCTAGATCAGTCATTCCAAATTCCTTTTTCATGACTCTCCTGAAATCTTCAAGCATCAAATTACCAGTGTAAATCATGTCATCAACATAAAGACATACCATCAATATTTTACCTTGCTCTGTTTTGACATACAGAGTGGACTCATTGTTGCTTCTGTTGAAACCATTGGTGATGAGGTAGGAGTCAATCCTACTGTACCAAGCTTGTGGAGCTTGTTTTAGACCATACAGGGCCTTTTTCAGCTTATACACTTTGTCTTCATGACCTTTGACAGTATAACCAAGTGGATGGTCTACATAAACTTCTTCTTCAAAAATGACATTAAGAAAGGCAGATTTCACATCCATTTGATACACGGGCCATTGATTTTGTGCTGCAATGGCAAGTACAGCTCTGATGGTATCCATCCTTGCTACAGGAGCAAAGGTTTCATCATAATCTATACCATAATTCTGTGCATAACCTTTGGCAACCAACCTTGCCTTATGCTTTTCAAGTTCTCATTTTTCATTCAATTTGGTCTTATAGACCCATTTGACTCCAATACTGGTTTTGTCTGCAGGGATGTCAACAAGAACCCAAGTCTGATTTTTCTCTATTGCATCAATCTCTTCATTCATGGCTTTTACCCACTGTGCATCCTTCACTGCTTCATTAAAAGATGTGGGCTGACAGGAGAAGAGAGAAAACTAAAGTTGCTTGTCAAGAATTGGAGTCTGTTCATATAACTCTGTCAAGCTTTTGGTTTTTCGGTTCTATGGTGGACCATCTACTGCATCTTCTTGCTGCTGTACTTCCAATCTTGGAAGTCTGATAGGTAGATCTGGAGGATATGAGTGATCTTCATGTTGTATGTTTGAAGGATCACTCCAGCATTTGTCTTCAATGAACTTTACGTCTCTGCTCACCACAAGCGGTTCACCATAGGTTTGGAATTGGGTCACAAGGCCCGAGACCCTAGTCATGAACTGATCTACAAATTCCTACTCTTTCATCTTTAAACTTTCAAATTGAAGGCACAGGGTTTGCAGTCTTACCGTTTTAACGCGATCGGTTCCCTTATAGGCTAATGCAAGAAGATTCCAAGCCTAATATGCGCTGGTAGCTCTGAAGATCCGTGGAAAAATGGACTCTTCAATGCAACTTTGGATCAGCCATGTGGCTGTGATATCTCGGTCTCGGCGAGCTTCGAGAGCATTTTTCTGGGCATTATTCATTGCGGCCAAAGCAACCGCTTCAGGTTCTTGGAACTCAATTTCCACCATATCCCAACATTTGTTGAGCTGCAGAAATGTCTTCATTTTGATAGACCAAAATTCATAGTCAGCTCCGGTCAAAACAGGTCCAGAGATCGGCTTCAAAGAACTGGTATTAGCCATCTGATATGACTAAAAGAACAGAATAGGAAGAAGATGAACAAATGAAAGGCTGATTTGGTGGGCGCTCCAACAATGTGCTTCTTGTAAGCAGATCTGAAAAACGTAGATCTGAGTTTACTTTTTTTTTATTAAAAAAAATAATGATACCTCTGTGATCGCTCAGCTTCCCATATAGCAATCGGCTGCGGCGAAGAAGTGAAGACTTGCTGGGTTCGGAGATCGATTCTTTGTTTGACTTCACAAGGGGTGCGTCTGGAGCTGTCAATTCGAAGCTCACTGCATACTGATAAAAATCCATGCAGAAGGAAGAGTCGAATTCGAAGCTCAGTCTGGTCACTGGTTCGAATCGCGAGCAAAAGCAAACAGCGGCAACAGCAGTGGAGTATTAAGCTCTCCGGCTAATCAACAACACCAGCGCCCGTTCACGGCGCTCTCTCTCGGCTTCGAGCTTATCTGGAACTCACCTGGATCGGCCTTTTGCTGGACAGTTTGATGGATATCGAGGTTCTCGGTTAGCTTTGTGGAAGTCTCCTGTGAATGTACAGGTTGCAGTCCATGGATCCTCCGATGCTTCAACAGCTCCTGTTGCTCAAAGCTTGGAACTGAAGTCGGCTGAACCCTTTTTCTTTCAAGTATCGACGGCAGTCTTCTCATAATGTCTTCATGGCTGAGCACTTCTGTCCATTCGCGTCCGTTTCTGAACCCTCTAAGCTGGGATAGGGATTGGGAGTATGAAATGAGCTAGGATGAGGTCTGCCGGATGAGCACAGTCGTCGCATGATGAGCAGGGATTGCAGGCCCCTGTTTTTTAGATCTCAGAGAAATAATGCACACGCTGGATGGTTTGTGATCCTCGATGATCTCGATCTAAACAAAATGAGAAGCTGTATTGAAGCAACAGATCAGATCAAGTAATCACCCCCTCTGCTTGAGCTAGAGTGCTTTCCACTCTATGAAAAGGATTACCCCAACAATGGAAGGATCAGGCCTTAGGCTCTGATACCATGTGAAAGAAAAAGAATGGAGCAAACAGAAAACACATGGGCAGATGATTTCCTTCTCATTATTCAGAGGTGTTTAAATATGAAACACAAAACAATATTACTGTGGGTGAATACCACTGTGGGTTGCTTAACTACAGGTGAGATTACTCTCTTCAACAATAAAAAGATACCCACAAGATAGAAATAAAATACAATATTAAGGTTTTTAGTTGAACAGATTTTATTTTTTTATAAATAAATACCCATAGGATAGAAATAAAACCACCTTGGTTCAAAACGAACAGCAATATTATTTGTGAGATTCTTGAGACCGCCTTGGTTCAAATTGAAAAGCTCAAAAGAATTTAATTTTAGGCTACATTGTATTTAGGGCTATATGAGCTCCATTGTATTTAGGGTTATAGGCGGATAGCATTGAAATGTCATTTATGTTACATTTTATTTTATTTTTTATAGAAAATAAATAAAATATTTGATTTAAAAAATCAAACCAACTTTTTACAAACTTTTTGTGAAGTAATAAATCTCTAACAAAAAGTTGCACTGAATATTTAAGATTAATATGTACTTTAAGTCTGACTTATCTAAAATGCAAAACCTAATTACCCAAGATTAATATGTACTTTAAAAAAGTATGCAAAATGTAACACCTAATTACCAAACATCATGTTCAACACCTAATTAACTAACTAACATTATATTCATTTTTCTATAATTATTTGTTCAACACCTACTTAACCAACATCATGTTCATTTTTCTACTATTATTTAGTACGTCTTAATAGCCAACTATATTGATAGATTTTATAAGATATTATTATTGGAAAAAAACTCGTCAAACATATCAATATGTTATGAACTTTAACTTTATCATTCAATTTCCCCACCACTTTTATCCACTTTTTTTAATTCAAGAGAAATAAGGACGAGCTAGAATTGAACCTTGGTGGGCGCCAATCATCCACCAATCCACCTACCCCATCGAGGCCACCTTTAATGGCTTTATTTCATGGCTTTACATAAATTTTCATTAGTAATATGATTTTCACTTTTTTATAGTTTTATAATTATTGGTTGTGGCCCACCAAATTAGTGGAAGATTACAAAAAGAACCAAAAGCATTGTACAACTAACTTAGGTTAAATCTTACATATTAAGCTACAATTCATCGTTGAATAGCAAAATAATGCATGACTCTAAGCTTGCTTGTTCCTCCTATAGTTATACTAATGAACAAAGCCACCCAAAATTAAGATAGATAAATGAAACATGAGACTATTTTAAGAAAAATGGGGCCTATTTTAGGCTTCCTCCATATGGACATCCTCATTCTCTTGCTTACTCTCTATTAGGAACCAATTATGGTCGATAATTACAAGGCATGTTTGTTGTGTTATGTCTTCCTCATTACCGTTCTCTATTGTCGAGAACTTTGAAAAAATTGACTTCCATGTTGTTGGATGAGTCTTTGAAGTAAATTCCAAGATCATTTTGTAATGTTCAAGTACATTCCCTCTTCCACTAAGTTCAATTTAAGACTCTTCTTTTGTGTTTTAATTTCCAACTCTGTGAGATTTTCCTTTTGAAACTCTAAATGTTTGGTGAAGTACCCAATGGATTGTCTCATGCCATCTACTTTCTCGTGAATTTTCCTCAAGAATTTCTTACGTTTTTAAATGATGTGTGTCTCAGAATCACCAAAGAATGGGAAGCTAGCCATTACACAATTATTGATTGAAGTATTTAAGAGGGTATCTATCAACCTACAAAGTTTTGATTATCTTGGGTTTATTTCCACATTTAATAGATCTCTCACTTCCTGGAAACATTCCCAATCTACCTCTTTGGCATATCAAAAAGTAAACCACTCTAGAACTTATTTCTAAATTGAAGACAATTGGGGGAAGAATTCGAAACAATTTAACAAACTACCACTAACCCAAGATATCCAAAAGTGTCAAAAAAAAACATAACCACTAATTCCAAGTTAGGTGAATTCAAAACATAGGTTTGTAAACTAAAAGAAGAGGTCAAACTTACCACGAAACATAATACCCTTATATACCTATTGAAGATGCCAATCACCTTTCTAAGAGAAAGAACTTTAAATTCCATAACTTCCATTGCTCATCGGCATACCTTGTGTGAGATATATTCCACCTTCATGCTGAAATTGGAATAAATGGGATTTATAACACTTTATGAATGTATCTCTTTGTCGGTTTAAGGATTAGATATTCTATGCAAACTGAGTACTCCTACTTACAAGTGTAATAGATTCGAATGTCCTTCATGCTTGGTGGAATGCCACTTGGATTCTAAATTAATTCTTGAAGGTGGGTCTTTAGATGTAAGTCTTTTTGAACTTTTGGTTTTTTCCATGAGAGATGGTTATAAAACCCAATTGATGCCAACAAGACCCTTGTTGTTAATGAGTTGTTAATGAGAGGCTCTTTGTCCAGGTAGGGGACATTGTTTTCCATTTGACCATCTTTATTATTATTGCAATGAAGTATGTGAAGGATGCTTACCTCTTTTATGAATTTTGATTCCCAAATGATCCTTTGGATTATACTATTCGATCTTTCTACTCGTGCTACTCCTTATGCATTTATTTTCCAAGCCATATTCACTATTATAAGTGAATCCCTAAAGATAATTTCATTTTTAATTTGATGGTTTTGAAGGACCAATTTAATCCTTGATATATATTATATGCCTTTACTTCATTGTTCAAAGCAAACCCTACACCCATGAGTGTGGATCCTTTTTCATTTCATCTTGGGACATAAAGTACCCCACCTCTACCTCGCTCCTGTTGCCCCTACATAATTATTGTACCTCTCTCTCTCTCTCTCTCTCTCTCTCTCTCTCTCTCTCTCTCTATATATATATATATATATATATATATATATATATATATATATATATATATCATTTATAAGCATCAAATCCCTTAAAGTGTAAGATTATCCTAAATTTCATCACTGTATGAAAATTTTTACACCTCAAGGGATTTGATTTGTGGACCCAAAGTTGGCATGGATTTATAATTGTTTATTTTATTAAAAGTATCCATCATTTTTAATTTTATAGCTTTTTGTTTTATTGAGTTGGCTTATTACTTATTTAATTTATTAATGTTATAACCATGTGTCACAGCATGACCATATATGCACCTAATTACTCTCCCTATAATACAAGGCAATTATCTAAACATGCTATGATTTAGAACATGTTCAAGTAGCACAATATATTTCCAAAGGTCGAATAACTTAAGTAACTACTCACACAAATAGATCACAGAAAAAAATTCTTGAGGATAGTTCCTCTCTTAGAAAACGATCAAGCCTTTAAATGAAATATTTTATCTTATAGAGCATAAACTATCAAGAATTGTAACCCAAACAATGATATACACTTTAACTATGGTTAATGAAGAGATTTTTGTATTTCTGAATACTAAGTGTGTTCATTGATCCATTGTTATAATATTCTTCATGCTCAAGTATTATTCTATGGTAAATTAGAATTTTTTCTGGGTTTATTTCAGCTTATGTTAATCCTAGACAAAAACATTATATTTATCTATTTTGGCATCTTCTTTTATTGTACTACACAAATGGCAGCCCCCTTATAGTTATTTTATTAGTTTTTTCTATTAATTGTTATAAACAATGCATATATATGATGGGTAGATATAGATATCCACGTCATTTATTTTTTTGAAATAGAATTCAAGGGCTAGTCTCTATTGTTATTCTAGGTTTCTTTGTTAATCTTTGATAATATTGTATTGTTTGGTCGTTATATATACATCATTTTTTTATTAAAAACTTCAAACAATATCTTTACTATTTTAGTGATTTTTCATATGTATGTTGTAACTTGAAATTCTAAGAGAAAGTAAAAGTAAAATAATTACCACTAAAGCATTCAAACCTATAAGTTTTTTGAAGTAATTTATATATCTAAAGAACACTGATTTGTTCAGGCTCACAAACAATCTTACTATAGACAACTTGAGATTTTGGCTTTTAAATCTTAAGGCCACCCTTGAGCCAAACATGGATAATTTTAGGGGCTATATATAGCTCATGGGCTATATTAAGGGGGTTACAAAGATTTAGTGGGCAATTTTCTTATATGGAAAGGGTTTTTTTCAGCTAAAATATATTCTCTCAATATTTATTAGAAAAAAAAAATCCAAAACAAATAGCCTCTCATATTTTAACGAGGAAAATGTAACAAATGCCAAATTTAAATATTAAACTAGATTAATTAATGTAATTTAACTAAGAGGTGACTTAAAAAGTCACCTCTCTTTTCCACTTAGGGTATAAATTATCGGGGCACCTATTATGTAAATCATCTTCTACATCTATAAAATATACATTTTCTATATTACATTCTTTTTTTTCATATTCCTTGTTCTTCCATTGGTATCAAAGACTCTCGACTCTCTATACCAACCTGCCACCACTCCCAACTCCCACCTCTACTACACGCACCTCCTCTTTACCTTCCCCGTGCTCACCCTGCACCCCACAGCGCTACCACACCTCGCTTCTCAAGCTCTCCATCCTCCTCTTCCACTCCTCGTTGCTCCAGCCTGCTCTCTCCACGCGTGCCTATTCCCTCCATCCATGTTCCACCTACTCCATCTTCCTACCCCATCCTCTGTTTCCATGTCTTCCCACTTCATGTCGTCGCTTCCACCCCTCCCGCTTTTGCTCCCTTCTTCTATGTCCTAATCATCTCCTTCCAATCGCCACCGCCTTCCTCCAAACACCATCCCCACTCACCTCACGTGTCATCACTCCCTCCCCAACATTATTCACCTTCAATTGTCATCTCCTCTTGTCCTCTACAAACCTCTACCTTCACATCACATCTCCCCACAACCTCCGCCATCCAGTCATCGTTCCACCCATTCCATAGTTCTTCCTCCCTCCCACCGCTTGCCATTCCTCCACACCTGCCTTATGTCGCTCGCCATTTCTCCACGGTGGGTTGGATAAACAATTTTCATAATAATAATTTTAATATTAATAATATATATTATTATTATTATTTATTAAATATTATTATTAATCAATAAGAAAAACTATATTATAATAATAATAGTTATTATTATAATTACTTAAAGAGAGAGAGAGAGAGAAAAGAAAAAATCGTGGTGGGTTGGCATCATACAACAAATAAAAATAAATCCACTTTCAGCACCAGAAAGATTCCAGCAATCACCCAATCAATGGACGCTCGGTTCGATCAAATCAATGAGAAGATTAACAAGAACTACAAGGAACTCCATGCAAAAATCAAACAAACCCGTGACAATTTGACATCAAATTGGACACAATTCACATCACGAATAGAGAATAGCTTCCTCACTCTATAGGAAGACCAAAAGAAAAATCACACAGTTTTAATCGCCATCTTAGACAGACAACAACTATCGAATGACCTGCCACCAGACTCTCCCAAAACACCAAAGCAGCTGGATCCTCTGTTCAACATATCGTCCTCAGCCTCATTTACACAAGGACATCAAATACAGGTGAAATTTGAGTTACCTAAATATGATGAGGATGAGCGACAGTGCATAGCATGGATTAACAAAGACGAGAAATGCCTAGACATCCACAACATCCATTATGACAACGAGAAAATTAAATATTCCTCCATGCATCTAGAAGGCAGTGCTTACAACTGGTACATATGGTGGAAGAATACTGCAAGAATATGTTCTCACAACTGGGTGAGATTTAGAAACGACCTCATCAAAATATTCCAAGGCATTGAAGAAAAATACTTATTTGCCAAAATCACAAGGTTACAACAAAAAAACAGTGTTGATGAGTACACCTGTGAATGTGAAGCACTATCAACTCAAGTTCCATAGTTAACCGATGACCAACGACGGCATACCTACATACACGGTCTAAATCAGCACTTCCGTGACGAACTAGAGTTACACAACATCTCTACCATGGAGGAAGCACGACGTAAAGCCAGGATTATTGAAATCAAATCCATTCATACGACCAAGACGACTCCAAAAAGAAACCCCTCCAATCAGCATACAGAGGAAATCCAAGATATACACTGCCTCAACTTAGGGAAGGAACGAAGCCCAGTTTAGAGGCCCAGAAAATAAAGGAAGGGAAATGTAAGTTCTGTGGAGACAAATGGGATCCTAAGCACAGATAATTACAAAATAAATTGTATGCCTGTGAAGCAAAGTTGGAAGTTAAGGAACCAATTGAGAACGATGTGAATAGCCAACGAGACTACCACCCAGGAATCGAGGACGACTCCCCACAAATCTCATTAATTGTTATTACCAGAATCTCCCAACCGCAAACATTCAATATTAAAGGACATATAAATAATAATAACGTCACAGTTCTCATCGACTCTGGTAGCACCCATAACTTCATTAATTTCAACCTTGTTAAAGTATTTAACCTATTTATCCATCCAGTACCTAACATAAAGGTTATGGTAGCAAATGGAAAGAAGATTGACAATGTGGGAAAATGTCACAAGGTTAAGTTACAAATGCAAGGGTATAACTTAGAATCATATTTCTTTGTGGTACCACTGGGAGGAGTCAATGTAGTATTAGGAATACAATGGTTACAAACCTTGGGTACATTCTCTACAAATCACCAAGAACATTTTATTGAATTCCATGCGTTCAGGAAAACACACAAATTATACGGTTTCCAACCACCTCCGACACAACTAGTTACATCACATTAGATGAAAAATCTAGTTGGAAAGACGCACCAACGTACATGCCTCAATTTCAATAAATAGAGATTTTAACAAGCGAAGGAGATATGAACAAACAACTTGAGATACAAGAGTTAATTCGAAAACATCGCAAGATGTTTCAAGAGTTACCGATGGAGCTCCCACGAAACAAAAAAACCGTATACATAATCGAAATAGAACCAAGGACAAAACCTGCCAGTAACAACCCATACAGATATCCACATCAGAGACATCACGATAGTTCATGTAATCATTATCGTCAATTAAGCTTTGAGGACAAAGCTTTCCATAAGGGGAAGGCAATGTAACAAATGCCAAATTTAAATATTAAGCTAGGTTAAGTAATGTAATTTAACTAAGAGATGACTTGAAAAGTCATCTCTATTTTCTACTCAGGATATAAATTATTGGGGTACCTATTATGTAAATCATCTTCTACATTTATAAAATATACATTTTCTACATTACATTCTTGTTTTTCATCTTCCTTGTTCTTCCAGAAAATGAAAAAAACTATTTTCGCCCTAGGAAAATCTCCCTCCAATATATCTTTCACCTTAAATTTCTAAAGAAATTCTAGTGAAATCATTCCTTCCTCCCTAATTTTCAGTAATGGAATCTCCCAAGGGTTATTTCGCCCTTCGTTTTCCTTGTAATTCAGGCATATGGTTGTTCACCCGTATTTTTAGTCAATTTCATGTGACACCTTCTTTGATCCCTCGATTTCTATTATTGGAGGTAAAATCATGTGTTATTTTTTTATATATAAAGGTTACAATGATTCATGTGTCACCAACATCAAATTGTGTTTGCAGGGCAAAGGTTTTGGTTGATTTAATTCCACATTTCATTCTTAGTTTTCTCGACATTTTAATTTGTATAACATCTCCTTTGCCAAAACATTGGGTCTTGAAGGGGCATGCCGCACATCCAATTTATCAAAGAATACAAAATAACATCACACTTCTTGTCCAATAATTAATTTGGTATGCTTTTTATCATGCTTTTTATGTTTTTATCCAAAGTTACAATAGATTATTAGATTGTAAATTTAGCTTTTATCATGCTTTTTATCAAGGATTATTTTTTAGGCCCGTTGATTTCTAGGGCACACTTGATTCTTAGGGATCATTCGATGTTATTAGGGTTTTATTCTATCCTAGGAGTATAGGTTTGGTGAAAATGTTATAGAGCTCAAGAGATATGATTTATTTTATGACTTGTCATGTTTAAACTATCGACCGACATTTATATGTTGTTAGTGTATTCTACTCTTGATGGAGAGATGCCACATGGTTTTTATATATTCAAACAAAATTTGACCGAGTTGTTTAATATATTCTTTTATTAGGATATTTCTTTGCAATTATTATTGGATCTAAGGCGTTAATGAGAGTAAATATGTTCATATTTTAGATCTGTTATTGTTGATGTTTGGAATGTTTGTAATATAAATGAATGCACAATCATTATAATGGTGGGGCTACAGTGGAATGATAGTTATTTTGGTTGTATTCTTTAAGAGTTTTCCAAAGCATTCTAGTAGATTCTTTTATTTGTATTGAGAATTTCATGACTGGTAGATTTTTTTATTTGTATTTCCAAGTTCATCAATTTATTTGTGACATAAATTTGTTGGGTTCAATACTTGAATTACGATATTTTGTTTTTTGTAAGGGTCATTCAAAAGTAAAATGTATTTTGGTGATTGGTTTTGATGTGTCACATTGCTATCATCATCCAGAAATGGATCTAGTTATGTATGATAAATATATTATTTATTTGGAACATGATACTCCATTTCCATCATGATTGTATATAATATGTACATGGCATGTTTTCCATGAGATTTATACATTATGTTATTTTATATCTTGTGTTTTGCATTCAATGAGGGTGCTAAAACAACTTTACCACATTTTGCATGCTTTCAAAAATGTCAAGGACATGGATACAAACACCTCCTCAATTTATCTGACAAAAAGTAGTCACATAGTAGTTCTAATTATATGCGTGATGATGCATTAATGTACTTTGTATTCTTGTTAGTGTATGATATTATTTATAATAACCATTACAAGTTTCTAACTAACTCTAAATGCTAAATCAAATGACATAATTCATATTTTGATTGTCAACAAAAGAAAGGGAAAAGTGGCATTCGTATCTATAAAGAGATAAAAAGGTTATTATTTTCTTATAGGGTCTCTTAAAAATGAGAGGTTTGGAAAATAAGCTAATTGGGAATTTGTACACTATATTAGAGTTGTGGGTCTCAATAATACTCTATGTTATAATAATGGTTCGTGGGTGCCATAATCACTCCACACTGTAAAGTGTTCAATTCTATCAGTTTGTCGATATGTTAATATTTGGGTCTTCACATGTCTACTGGACCATTAAGGGTTGAGAAAAAAAGTGGATTCCCCACTTACCATGAATCTAGTTAGTGCATTTGTGTTTTACCAACACCTCCAATTGTGAGTGACCCAATACTACTTGTGAAATGTATAAATAAATTCCTCTTCTCCTCATTCATGCTTTTGCTAAATTGAGGGTCCAGGAGTTGAGAGAGTCAAGATCTAGTATATTCTCTTCTATTGCACTACCTTAGTAATCCGCAGAATCAAATGTTGATTCTTCCTAGCAAAAGATTCACCAAGATGTTACAAGGTTTTATAATTTAATGAAAGATTCGCCAAGTTTTTACAATATTTTATAATTTAATGAAATATTCGCCAAGATTATCTTATAATTTAGTGAAAGGTTCACCAAGATTTTACAAGATTCTATAATAGAATGAAAGATTAGCCAAAAAATTATATATATATATATATAATATATTATTGATAAAATAGCCTTTAGTTTTTCCTATATCTTAGGGATATTCATCCATTTATTATACATATAAAATTTGGGGGTGTTCTTAAAATTATTCCAGGAGCCAAACCATGATACTAATAGTAATAATTTACTTGGAGTTTATCAATTCCCTTTCAATTTCACCTTAACTCCATCCTCCAAGCAATTCAGTAGCAAGTACACTCTTATTTATGCCCCATATAACACTTCCCAATGCTCAAAATAATGTGCATACAATCTTAATTTATTTTTCTTCATCTATTAAAGATGGTATTTTTTACCAATCTATAGAATCACACAGTTGGGTACTCACATTAGTTGTAATAGAAAATGCATTTAGTGCTCTTCTCTATGAACATAGAGAGCCCTATTAGATTTTAACATTTAAGCTATGCATTATATTAGGATCTTTAACTGAGAGAATAACAAGCACAACAATCAAAGACAAGAGACAATGAACACAGTGTTTTTCCTAAGGGAAACCATAAATGGAGAAAACCCCGCAACTTCCTCAGAGATAGAATCAACACCAAAAGTAAAACCCCAAAACAGTAAGATGATATCCCAACAACAGTAGCCTCTTGCTTTCTAGCCCCAACAACTTCTTCTCCCTTAGCTATGCGCTACAGCTAAGTGTGAGTGAGTGTGTGATAAATAGAGAGGCTCACTCTCTATTTATACTAATTCCTGACTTGAAAATGACTCACTAGGGCCGAATTCACTAGGTGATTCTAACAACCCTTGGGCCCCGAAACTGCGGGGACTTTAAAACTTGAACAATAGGAGGGTTACCCACATTGACTTGACATGACTTGTTTACATTATAGAAACTCTCGATTGGAACATCAGGGCATGACATGACTCAATTACATTATAATCACTTCCCGAAATAAACATCGGGGTACAATACATAAGAAATACAAGTGAGTACATTCCGAAGTTACAATTACATCAACACTCCCTCTTAACTAGGAAGGTATTCTCTCGACACAATTTATTAGCACAAGTATTCTTCTATGTATCATCTAGATCATCATCGAGTCCTCATCATCTTCAAGTCATCTTCATCTTCAAGTCATCTTCATCTGGATCTGGATCATCACTCGATCTACATCATCATCACTAGATCTGTATCATCACTCGATATGGATCATCATCATTGGATCTGGATCATCACTTAATATGGATCATCATCACTGGATCTAGATCATCACTCGATCTGGATCATCTCTGGTTCTGGAACATCTCTGCTTGATCATCATCACGGGTGATATCTCTTGATTCTTCTCGTCATAGGAAGTTCTACAGATCCAACCCTTTTTCATGTTGGTTGTAGGCCTAGCCTCCATGTAGGTCTTTTCCAGCACTTATATCTGACCCTAAGTCAGAATGGCCTACCCAGCACTTATATTTGATCATGTAGTAACCAATCCTATAATCATAGCATAAAGGAACGCCTAGCACTCACATCTGACCATGTGGGAACACATCCCACAACCCTATCAAAAAGGCCCAGCACTCACATCTGACAACCAATGTCAGAAATTCCCAGCACTTACATTCGACCATGTGAGGAACCAATCCTCCATGCCGAAAGGGATCTGCACTTACATCTGATCATTGTAGGAACCAATCCTACAATCGCCTCAGAATGGCTCTACACTTAGATCTAATCATTGTAGGAACCAATCCTACAATATCCTCATAATGGCTCTGCACTCACATCTGATCATGTAGGAACCAATCCTACAGTCACATCAGAATGGCCCTCAGTCCCAGACTAAGCTTTCCTGGTAACTGACCAGGTGCCTCCATTCCAAGAATGGCATTCAGCGCTTATATCTGATCATGTAGGAACCAATCCTACAGTCACATCAGAATGGCTTAGCACTCACATCTGACATGGAAGGAACCAATCCTCTCACCATGTCAGAATGGCTCACGGACTCATCACTTCCCTTTGGAGGGAACCTCAATCTGGAGAACACCAAGATTCTCCCTGAAGTATTCAAACTTCACTCTGGCTAATGGCTTTGTCAACACATCAGCTATCTGTTTGTCCGTCGCAACCTACTAGAGCTTCACTGCTCCCCTCTACACCATATCCCTGATATAGTGATACTTTATCTCGATATGCTTCGACTTGTCATGGAACACCGGGTTCTCTGACAACTTCACACAACTCTGGTTGTTGCAATGTATATAAGTAGCATCCAACTAGAGATCAAATAAATCAGACAACAGCTTCCTCAACCATACTACCTCACAACTAGCTAAACAAGCTACGACATACTCTGCTTCAGCTATACTTAGTGCCACATAGGACTGCTTCCTGCTAAACCAAGAGATCACACCTGATCCCATACTGAAGCAACACCCCGAAGTTCTCTTCCTATCGATGGCACTGCCTGCCCAATATGAATCAACATAACCCTCCAGGTTAATCTTCTGATTCACCTCATACTTGAGCCCATAATCAACTGTACCCCTCAGTTATCTTAGAATATGCTTCACAGCAATCAAGTGAACATGTCTCGGATCTGTCAGGAACTGGCTCAAGGTGTTCACAACAAAGAAAATATCTGATCTCATGTTCGTCAGGTACATCAAGGACCCAATCATCTGACGATACATCGTAGCATCAACCCCTTCTAAGGAAGCATCACTCAATAGCTTTAGGTTCGATGCCATAGGTGTGGTCATGGACTTGCAGTCCATCATCCCGAACCTCTTCAGGATCTCTACTACATTCTTCCCTTGTCTGAGGGAGATTCCATCTGCATTCTGCCACACCTCCATGCCTAGAAAATAGTGCATCATACCCAAGTCCTTCATTTTGAACTCGGCAGCAAGCTTCCTCTTCGTATCAGCAATCAACCCATCCATACCTGTTACAAACAGATAATCTACATACAGTAGGAGTATCACTAGGTTACCATCTTCAACCTTGTAGTAAAGGTTGGAATCTTCTTTACTTTTGGTAAATCCCAAACTGGATAGAAAGCCATCAATTATGTCGTACCATGTCATGGGTGCCTATTTCAAACCATACAAGGATTTCTTCAATCTACACACATGAGACTCCCTGTCATGTGTCTCAAAACCGAGTGGCTGCTCTACATACACTTCCTCTTCCACTACACCATTCAAGAAAGCAGTCTTGACATCCATTTGGTGTATCTTCCATTTCATTACTGCAGCCAGAGCAAGTACTGATCTGATGGAAGTGTATCTGGCTGCAGGTGCAAAGGTTTCTTCATAATCTATTCCTTCTTTCTGGGAGAAGCGAGGAGCCGAATCTTGCTTTATATTTCTCTATACTGCCATGTGCAGCATGCTTGATCTTGTAGATCCATTTGGAAGTTACAACAGACTTCCCTTCTAGTCTTGGGACAACATCCCAAACATCGTTCTTCATGATCGATTGATACTCTTCGATCATGGCATCCTTCCATTCTTTCCTTTCTACTGCTTCTTCATAGTTGGAAGGTTCTTTATTGATAAAGTCACATAATAAAGCTACATCCCCGGAGCAGGACCTGGTCCTCTTTCTTTCTCTGTGATTATCTTCTGGAGCCCCATACCTTTATGCACATTAGATAGCTTCTCGTACCCAAGCAGGTTTCCTCTTGTGAGGATTTTTCTCCTAAGGTGGATCTACATGTTCTTGAGGTTCTTCAAATTCTCGATCTTCTTCTTGAGTTTCTTCATTCATGGTTGTGTCATGAATTCTAGGTGCTTCTGATTCTTCAGGATCTTTATCAAGTCTCTTTCTGGATTTGTTGTAAGTTGAGTCTTTGTCAAATGTTACATCCCTACTGATGTCAATCTTCTTGATTCCTGGGAAGTATATTCTGTAAGCTTTCGATCTTTCAGAGTATCCCACAAATATACCCTTCTTTCCTGAATGATCTAACTTTGTCCTCTTTTCTTTCGGAATGTGTATGTACACTAGACAGCCAAATATTCTGAGATGGTTGACTTCTGGTTTCTTACCGAAAAAGGCTTCTTCAGGTGTCTTGTTCTTGAGTACTATGTGTGGAGTACGGTGCTGTACATACACCACTGTTCTGGCAGCTTCTTCCCATAGATGCATAGGAATATCTTGATCATGAAGCATTGCTCCTGCAGCCTCCATGATAGTTCTATTCTTCCTTTCTACAACCCCATTCCGTTGTGGATTATATGGAGTGGATAACTCCCTCTTAATCCCTAAATCTTTGCATAACTCTTTGAGTTCATTTGATGTGAATTCTCCACCATTACTTGATCGAAAGGTCTTGATCTTCTTTTTAGTGTGGTTCTCGATCAAGGCTTTGAATTCCTTGAACTTGCTGAAAACTTCATCTTTGTTCTTCATAAAGTATATCCATGTCTTTCTAGAAAAAGCATCAATAAAAGAAACATAGTATACATACCCACTTAAAGAACTTGATGACATTGGACCAAATACATCGGAGTGAATGATTTCCAAAATTCATTTTGCTTTTCTATTGCTATTTGGAAATGTCTTCTTTGTGTTCTTTCCTTTCGCACATCCTTTGCAGACTCCTTCATGTTTTGCTTGAATTTATGGCAGACCTTCAACAGCTTTGCTTGCAAGTGTTAGTGCTCTATAGGGCACATGTGCAAGCCTTCTATGCCAAAGTTCATTTGGCTCTACTGTGTCGTGGACCAAAGCTTGTTCTAGATGGCCCTTCAATTTGTATAATCCTCCTTCTTGTTCTCCAATTACTATTGCATCATCAATAGTCTTTCCTCTTGGCCACATGAGGAATTGGCTATCTACAAAAGCAACCCTCGTGCCTTTTTCATCCAGTGCCGATATGGAGAGAAGATTCTTATTTAGTCCTGGTACAAACAAGATATCCTTCATTTTTATAGAATTTCCAGAGTCCAGCTTGTAGGAGGATTCACCACTACCTTTTATGGGGTGAATTATATTCGAATAGTTTCTCAAAAGATTCCTTGAATCCTTTCATGTGTTTGGAAGCCCCATTGTCAATAAGCCAATCTTTGGTTCCATGTGTGACAGTTTATGTGAGAGCGAAGATCAGAACATATTCTTCATCACTTGAAGAGTCTTCACTTTCTTGTTTTGCTTTCTTCCTGGGAGGATCATCATCCTCAGTAGTGTGAGCATGATGTCTTCTTTTGGAGTTCTTCTTCTTCTTGGATCCACTCTTATTCATGGGACAAATTTTAGCAAAGTGTCCTCTTTCATCACATGTATAACATCTAAGTTTGGATGGATCCCTTTTCATAAAATTATCTTTCTGATCAGAATGCTTACCTTGGTGATGATGATTTTCCCTTCTGCCTTTCTTGGAGTGTATTGTGAGAGCTTGATCTTCACTTCCCATGTTTTCTTCTCAAGCTGCTATTCGAGCTTCTTCTTGTGAACATTCTTCCCACAATCTACTAAACTTGATTAGCTTCTTCCTAGCATAGATTCCTTGGATGAAAGAATCCCATGACCTAGGGAGACCATTCAAGGTTGTCATCACAATTTCTGCATTCTCCACTTCTTCATCTACTACTTCAAGTTGTTATTTCATCTGGGAGACCCTTATGAATTATGACTGGATGGTCTCCTCATTCTGGATATTTACATTCTTCAACTGGTTCCTTAGAGTCATCTTTCGGTTTATGTTCTTCCCTTCAAATAGTTTGGTTAGGGCATCAAACATATCTTTAGGTTTCTTGAGGGAGGACACCTATGGTATGAGGTGATCCTTGATTGAATCAGCAATAATCCTCTTTTCCATAACCAAATTATTCTTATGTAAGGCCTTAGCCTCATCTTCCTCTAGAACTGGAACCTCCTCATTTACGTAGGAGTCCAACTCATTTTCTTCCAAAACCAGGGAGATCCTATAATTCCAGGATCGGAAGTTATCAGCTCCCTCAAGCTTTTCATCTAGCTTGGTATGATGAGACATCTTAACTGAGAACCTCAAATGGAAATACAAAAGATTTAGATATTACCAGGTCAAGATGTCGAATCTGGATTTCAAGCTGAATTTCTGCAGCGCTGGTTTAGGAGCAAATTAGGGTTTGACTTTCCTGGAATTATGTCCAACCAAATGCTTTGATCTTGATCTCTAAACTTCGATTTTGAGGAGGAGATCAATCCAGGCCTGGGCTCACTCAAAAATTCCACTTCTATGGAAAGCCCTAATTTTCGGCAGTAGTGTCGGGTCCAAAACAAAAAAAGCTTGAAATCATATTCTACTTCGACAGAAAGATGCGCCCTATGGAGGAGAGTCATCCCAACCTTCTTTTGCTGAAAATCTGTGGAGAGAGATCCAAAAAGTAGGAAGCCCTAGTTCCCGCAACTTCACAGTGTCTTTTTCTCAGGTTAGCTCTAATACCATATTAGATTTTAACATTTAAGCTAGCATTATATTAGTATCTTTAACTAAGAGAATAACAAGCACAACAATCAAACACAAGAAACAATGAACATAGTGTTTTTCCTCTAGGAAACCATAAATGGAGAAAACCCCGCAACTTCCTCAAAGATAGAATCAACACCAAAAGTAAAACCCCAAAACAGTAAGATGATCTCCCGACAGCAGTAGCCTCTTTCTTTCTAGCCCCAACAACTTCTTCTCCCTCAGCTATGTGCTACAACTGAGTGTGAGTGAGTGTGTGATAAATAGAGAGGCTCACTCTCTATTTATACTAATTCCCGACTTGACAATGACTCACTAGGTGAGTCTAACAACCCTAGGGCCCCAAAACTGCGGGGACTTTAACCCTTGAACAATAGGAGGGTTACCCACATTGACTTGACATGACTTGTTTACATTATAGAAACTCCCGATCAAAACATTGGGGCATGACATGACTCAATTACATTATAAACACTTCCTGGAATAAACATCGGGGCATGATATGACTCAATTACATTATAGACACTTCCCGGAATAAACATCGGGGTACAATACATAAGAAATACAAGTGAATACATTCCGAAGTTACAATTACATCAACAAGCCCTGGTTAGCAATAGTACAATTGAACTTGAGTTTATTTCATGTTTTTATTTGAATTCCACTTTATTTTTTCATCCTCAAATTCTCTGTCCATTTCGTAAGAGAACTAAGAATGAATAAGTTTTTGGACTCTTCCTCCTTTAAAATAAGTTAACACATTTTCCTAAATTCTTGGAAGATATGGCTAAATCTTAGGAAGGTGGTTAAAATGGTTTGACACTTGGGTTTTCATATAAATCTTAAGTTGTTTTCCCCACTTGTGGTATCATGGTTGATCTTGTAGTGATCCTTCCCCAAAACAATCTTGGGGATTTTATTAAAACATATTTGAAATTATTTACAATCACACCATTATAGTAATGTCACATGTTGTGTTTATTTCCAAAGTAAAATAATCATTTAAATAAAAACTTAATAATAAATAATAAACAATATTTTTTATTCAAAGGGGTAACATAGTAAAATATTACATCCCTTGGCACCATAAAAAAATTGCCAAGTGTTCCTTTATTTTATAGGTCTTGATGTCCAAAACAAAAATGGCTATAATTCTCTCATGTCATCCTCTAACTTCCAAGGAGCTTCATTTGAATTAATATGTGTCCATTGTACCTTTTCCCGAGCGATATCTCAATTCTCAAGTAGTGTTTCTCTCATGTTTCTTATGCACATGTGTTCAATCTAGAGCTCTCCCTCTAGTTCAACTTGAAATTACATTCCAATCAATTACATAATTATGATTATGAATATACTTTTTGGGTTAAGAAACATGAAATACATTGTGTACATTTGGGTTAGCTGGTAATGCAAGTTGATAGGCCATTGGTCCTATTAATACCTCAAAGGTTCCACAATATATGGGAGCAAGTTTAGCACAATTCCCTAATTCCATCCATTGAATTTTTTTGAAAGCATTGATCAAGCCTTGTATTTTGAGTAGTGCTTCAAACAATTATTTTTATTATAGCTATATTTTTAGATTGAGGGGGATGATTGGGCCCAACATATTTTGTGAAAATTGATTGTACATTGAGTGCAGTATGATAAATGAGCTTCTCACTATGATAAAATGTTCTGCTATAAGTTGCAAATATTTATGAAATCATCTCTCCATTTTATCTCTAAGGAGGTTTGAACTTAGTAGTATACAAGTACTTGTGATGAATAAAGTCAACACTTTAGCTTTGAAATTGGATTTTATTTACAAGGTTTTCTAGTGCAAGTGTACGTGAAAAATCTAAAGTAAATACAACATCATCTAGGTAATTTTATTAAGTCAAATTTTGTCAAGCCTTAAGTTTTTATCTTTCAATGAAAGATTCACCGAAATTTACAAGATTTTTAATTTTGTGAAAGATTCGCTAAATATTATACAAGGTTTTATAATTTTGTGAAAGATTCGTTAAATATTATACAAGGTTTTATAATTTTGTAAAGATTCAGTCATATTTTACAAGTTTGTATAATTCCATCACTAGTACAAAATGAGGAACTAGCTACTACGTGACTAAAAATTCTAGTCACAACTGGTTTTTCAAGTGATTTATTACTAAATATGAGCAAATTTGATTGACCGAACTATAAACGACTAAAATTAATGACTAATTTAGTCACCAATTAACAAATATGACTAGATAATAAGTGATAGAGTTAAAAATGACTAACATAAATGACTAATTTAGTCACGGCATAAAAAAATGACTAGCTAGAAGAATATGAATTAGTCATTTATGTTAGTCATTTTTTATTATTACTCTAACAATGAAAAATTGCAATTTTTGGACTCTAAAAAGTTATGTAATGGATAAATGGGGGCTTCCAATTGTCTTCCCAAAGGTTGCAATTCATTAAATAATTGAAATTATGACCCATTTCACAAAACTTTCCTACGCATATGTTTTCATAGAAAACAACTCTATGTTTGATGAACTAGGAAAAGGGGTTGTTGATTCATAAGAAGATATGTTCATCTGGATAGAGTCTTAGGAAGATGAGGTATTATATCCCCCTCACAAGCACATTCACTTTAATTTTTTCATTTTTTGTATCTTCAAGGTTGGTATAGTTTTTGAGATGGAGTTCTCTAGAGCTAACAATAAATACCCAATCTAATATTACACCAGTAATTTATGGTCTATAAGTGAAACTTTTTGAAACTCCCAAACAATATCAAATACAAATATTACAAAATATACCATTATTCATTATATATATAAGAATAAAATAAATGATGGAAAAAGATATGTTTATTATATTGACCAAACCCATCCATTTCTCCATATAAATCGCTCATACAATCCCATGCTTCATTTTACATTCATAAACAAACATATGCTATAGTTCTTTGAATTTTCAACAAGTTTACTATATTGACCAAACCCATCAATCTCTTCATATCAATCACTCATGCAATCTCATGTTCCATTTTACATTTATAAGAAAATATTCAACTTGGTAAAAACGAATTCACACATGGTGTATATATATCCAGCGTAAACCTTGATTAATTTTGTAACTTTGTTTTTATTCTTCAACTTCGTTAAAAGAAATTCACACATGGTGTAGATATGTGCATCTTAAACACTGATTATTAGTTTTGTAAATTTGTTTTATTTTAGTGCAAAAATTTAAAAACATGTAAAGTAAGCTTAAAAAAAAAACTTATTACTTTGGAATATTTATCTTGTTACAAAGGAATAGTTTGTTCCTATACCATTAAAAAAATAAATTGCTTTTCTAAAGTAATATAACAAAAAGGAATGAAATAAGTTGTTTCACATCTCTTCTTTATATATAATAATCATTAATTTGAGTAGTAAACTCCCACTCAACATTCGAAATTGAACCCTTCCCAGCCCTTCCAAAGGGTTCTAGCCCTTCTTAGAAGTGTAAAATTAAACTTGCCATTCAAAAAAAAACTGAATTTCACCCTTCCAATTAAGAAGGACATAATTTATATCAACATTTCAATAGAAGAGCAACATTTGAAATTATCCATCCATATAAATTTCTTAGGATGTTGAAATTCCTATGCTATAAAGTTCTACTCATCAATCAAAATATTGGAAATATCATAAAATTATAATCACTCACTCACTCACGTCATGCCCTCAGTGTTTCGCTGTGTAAGATTACCAATGATCACTGACGACTACGAGGCACTAGCCACCAAGATGTGACTTTGAATCCCAAGTCATTTGTGGTTGCACTCTAAAGTGTGACAATGTGTCAGGGATTACAACTGTAATAACAAAGAACAACTACTAGTCTACTACTAGGCCCGAAACGAGCCCAAAACTTTGTGCCCACTATCTATGTGAACCTGACTACCAATGTCCACTCGTTTATCGTCAAAATGAAATTCAAATGGCCAGTTTGATGAGCCCTCCTCTACAAGATTTCATTGCGTGCATGAATATCACAGACGCATGACAACTATAAATAGCACTCAATGCATGCAACTGCAAATAATGGCATGCTTCTAGGATCACACATTATGTAGAGGTCGATTTATGCATTGATACAGGGAGGTGTCACTAGGCAATTGATATAGAAAAACAATGAGCTAGAAAGAAAAATTGGACCAAAGCACCACAATGGTTATTAAGAAATTTAAAATATCAATTTTTTCCTTAAGAATAGTCTTCAATTTGGTGGGTGACATGATCATGATGTAATCTCCCTCCATCCTTCCAAACATTTGTGGTTTCTCACAACTTTTTTCATGGGCGCTCACCACCAAAATACATATAAAAATTACTTGTCTTTACATCATCTTCTCTTTAAATCCTCATCTCATAGACATAACTAAGGATTATTATGCATGCACATCCTCACCTTATAATATCAATTGGGTCAAGGCGCAGAGACACCCATAAAATATCAAATGTGTCAAGACACAAAGAGTAAGAGACAACTATAAGTAAGTCTTATATTAAATTTACTATATAAGTCTTTAATTGACACTATCAACTGAGATTTGATATGTTGGATTTTCATGATATTCTTTTCGCTGCTTACCAATGTGATATGAAAGGCATTCTTTGAAGGTGAAGTCCAGAATTTTACATCTTCTTCCTCATTCTCATGCCTTTTGGTAAGACAATAAGGAGGGTAGTGACCCACATCAACATGTAAAATGGTTTCGACATAGAGGTAGACAAATTAATTGTTTTCATTAAATAACTTAAATTTCCTACCCGTGACTTTCGATTCACCGAATCGTGGACTGGTACAAAACACAACAAATTTTAGAACCTTGAGCTCTTAATTATTCACACCTAGAACTTTCTCAAAGCATGCCATTAATAAACTTATTTTGGTGTTCTAGTTCACTTTAAAAGGAAGATTGTTAAGACTTAGACATGCAGTGAGTTGCAAGGCTTCAATTGACTTGGGCTTGATTCCATTGCCCCTCCATCCCATACATGTATTTTGTTGCGTTAAGTGTTAATTAACAAAATTTGATGCCTCGGCCCCAAAGATGATATCATTCCTAACTTGCTTGGTATGCAGTATGTTTTTTAATGTTTTTTTAGTTGTGTATTATTTTTTCTTAGGCGCCCAATCCCATCATTCTTACATCACTTGAGATTGGACTGCTGCCCTCTCTCTAGCTTGAATTAAGTTTTTGGTTGTATATATTGGTTGTAGGTTTATAATAGCCTTGTTTTGCTTAGCGGCTTCCTTTTGTACATAGTTAACAGTAAGTAATTCTCTCATGGTTCTAGTTTTTCTTTAAGACTATATCTAGTTACAACATTTTTCACTATGCATAAGATCAAGCGAATTCCCCAATATGGTTATTGCATAGTCTAAATAGTTTTTTTTTGTATAATGAAGCGTGCTCCAACTTGAAAAAAATACTATAGAATAGTTGTTATGTTACTTACTCTAAAATTAGTGTTACATATTTGTCAAATTAATACATTTAAATTAAGTTTTATTGAAAATATGTCATATTTTTGTATAGATATTAGAAGGTGCTCAATTCTTTAAAATTGTAAAAATTTAAATGAACAATATTTGTTTTTTTGCATTTTTGAAAAAAAAATTAATTAATTTATACTTGTCAAATAAGGTACAACTATTTAGATTACCCTCATCTTTAAAGGGCTCGGAGAATAAAACTATTTATATTGCCCTTCATCTTTGAAGGGCTCGGAGAATAAATGCCCTTCTAATTGAAATTAAGACCCACCCTTCAAATTTGATCACTGGTTACATGTATATACAATTCTTTGACTGTGCAACTAAAGCATCTTTGTATGAGCGAGTGAATGTAGATTCACACCCTTCCTCTTAGCGTCGTGTGGGTGCCCATTTCTCAGACCAGTCAGGACTCAGGGCCTTCCCCAAAGTCAAACTCGTGATAATCATGGGAGTATTTTGGGTAAATGCGTTGATATTAACGGGATTCCGCTTTTAAAAGTTGTTGCTGTGACTCTGTGAGGTGAAGAGAAGTTAGCTTTAATTCCCCTATAACTGCGAGTGCTCGCAGTTTTTTGTTTGTGGGTGGTTCGGGAGAGGTTAGTGTTTATTCCCCTGTCGCTGTGAGTGCTGCCAGTTTCGGATTTTAGCTTCGAATAAGAATGTGGAGCGGTGGTTCATCTTCTCAACAGGATGAGGAAGGCTGGGAAATGGATTCCTCTCGCAAGGCCAATAACCAGGCCCCTCCAACTGCTGCTGCAAACTGGTCAAGGTGTGGCACTTAATCTGTTGACAAGCCTGGAAATGGAGCTTGGAAGGGTAGAGGATCTTATAATGTTGATGACCAGAAGAATGGCCGCTGGGTGAACCCTAGTAGCGATAGAGACCAGGGTAATAAGCAATGAGGATGGAAGGAGTTGGGGAAACCTCAGCAGAGGAGTGTAAATCTAGAAAATAGGACCACCACAGCAAGAAATGTTGGAGGCTGGGGTCAATATGGCAAGGCAGATCAAGTAACGCAGGGCAGTTGGAGGCCCGATAGCTCAGAGTCTGCTCATTGAAAGATGGGCAGGCCGGATCTTGCTGTTCCTCCCCCACTTGCAAATGGTTGGCAATGGGGAGGCACCAAGTTGAATTCTTCAATGACATCACCACTGCCTAGAAAAAGTGCCGGACACAACAGTGCAAAAGCTAGTGAAGGGAAATCTGAATTGGGAAGTAATATGCTATCTAAACGTCTTCCTTTTGAGCAATCAGTTGAACCGTCTAATGAAACAAGCGGAGCTGGCTACCAGTCCAGTGATAATGAAACAAATATTGATAATCTTGACAGTGACAAGGATTTAATGAGGAGTGATGACTGTGATTCTAAAGGGAGTAATGTAAGCCATGAAACTTGGAAGAAGAATAAGTGGTTCAAGAGTTTTTTTGAATCCCTAGATAACCTTAACCTTGAGGAGGTCAATGATCCCGAGAGACAATGGCATTTCCCTGCATGCAAAGATGGGGTTGGGGCTATCAACTGGTACAGCGGTATGCAACCTATTTTATCCCATGCCAAAACAATCAGATCAAAGAGGGTAAAGGTGCACCGTGAACTAGAGCAAGTACTGGAAGAAGAGTTGAAAAGGTGAGGAGCTGCATGCATAACTCCCGAGGAGATGTTTGGCAAGTGGAAGGGCTTGCGAGAGATGGTCAATGATCGAGAAATTATCTGGCCTCCTATGGTTATTATTTAGAACACTCTCCTTGAACAAGATGAAAACGAACAGGTATGTGCTGTAAGCTTCATATTTATTTGTTATAAATATTATTACAAGGAGTTGACACATCTGGAATGCCATAGAAACCTCATGCGATCATGTTTATGGCTGCTAGTGAAAGAGATGTGGAGATGGTTCTACAATTTCTCCATATATTGTAAGAATTTTGGCACCTGTTCATATACATGCAATTGTTCATATACATGCAATTCCCGATGAGTTTGTTTCTGACCTCATAATTTGGATTGAGAACACAATTAATGCCCGGCAAGTAGTTTTGTATATTAATCAAGAGTCAAGAGGTTCAATCAAGCAGTCCCATGTATATCTTTTAGCAGTAAGCTAAACTGCTTACTCTAGACCATTTGCACCTAAAATTCGGTTAGTTTTCTAGTCATAATTTGGCGGAAATTGTTCAAAGGGTATTTGCATAATCTAGGTTCCCCAAGGGTAATTGAAGGTCTTGAATCCATTTCTGCAATAAAAATTGCAATTTTAACACTGAAAATCTCATTTTCAACAACAAATCATGTTGCTGGATTCCAGCCAAACTTGCCTAAAATGGTGCAAATGGTCTAGAGATTAGCCAACTCCCTTCTTTTATGTAGTCTTTCTGGGTATATTTCAGGTTTGAGTGTTTTAGCTTGAAGTATGGATCTTTAAGTCCTGATTCCTGTAGTTGTGACTGCAAGCAGAAAGTAGGCTAACTTACTAGGATTTTACTTGTATAAAATTGAGTTTTGGTCAAATTCTTGATATTTAAAAAATGTTTAGTAAAAAAATACCTATTAATAGTTTTCAAGTTCTTTTCCATCCATATTTCAAATTTTATCACATTACACAGTTAAAGCTGTGGAAATCTAAGGTTGCATGATTATGTACAAGTTTGGCAAAGGCTGATTCTTACTAAAATAGTCGTTTTCAAGATACAACAAACAAAAGCCCGTAGATATTTATTTTGGGAGTTTGTATGTGTTGAATATACTGTGCAAAAGGGAAATTGTGTCATGTTTTATTTGACCAATGGTTAACGAAGTTTGCACCTAACTGAATTTTATGCTTTGTTGAAGCTTTAGGTGAAGGTAGATAAGATAAGATAAAATAATTTTATTAATTCCAATGAATGACCACAATAAGGAGGTGAATGGGAATCATTCAAGATTCTTTAATTCTTTGAAACTTGAGGCCATCAGCCAAAGGTGGGATGCCATCTGTAGTTTATATGCGGAGGTCGGTGTGAGGCCACTTGGTCCGAATAAAGAGCCGTGACAGTTCTATCTCCTTCAGCCATCCTTACACGAGCGAGCCTATCTCTTTTGTGAGAATAAACTTGAAATAATTTGAAAACCACTGTATGCATGTTTTTTAATGCAAATGTTTGATGGGAGATCTTTTCTCTTTAATCTTTGCTACTTTCCACAACTACAAGTAGAAGGAACATCTATTATTTGGAAGTTGGAACCAAAATGATCATTTGTTTCGATTGGATTTTGTATGCCAAATTGTCTCATCATAGAATTCTCTCTCTGAAAGAATCCTAGTTGTGTAATATTCGTTCCTTAAATTTGCCTAATACTGTCAGATATTTTGTTCCTCTGAATATTCAAAGTAATTTAATGTGATAGTCATTTTTTTACAAGATATCATGCCAGTAATGAACAGGCTGGCCTAGACAGGTAAATTAAGCATATTACGAACATTCAATCTTTTGTCACTATGTTTTAAACTATATCTGTTATACAGATTGTGGGCACTTCAAATACAAAGGAACAATGAATGCAAGATTGTGTTGTTATATTGTATAAATTCTAGCATCATAGATACGGGGCCAGATAATATGAGATTGCCAGTTGGATGGGGAAAATAAAAACTTAGGATAATGTCTATTTGTTGCCAATTTGTTTTCTTATTTACAAGGGACAGAAGCTATTAAATGCAAGCAACTACATTGCTTTGTGTTATTCAAAGTGCAAAGAAGTTGACAAAAAAATCCAATGTATAATGCTAGTACAAAAGACATTGAGGTGCATCATCACAATATTAGAGAGCTTATGCAAAATAGAGGGATAGAGGTTTTCACTACAAATCTAAAGACCAGGTTACAGATTATTTATAAAGGCATTGAACAAAGAGATATGTGAAAGGCTGAGAAATATGTAGTGTCAAATTGTCAAGGACAACGAAATGATGATTAGGGTATATGATAGATTTATTGCTTATTTTGTTCATCTTTGAAGCAAAATGAAAACCAAAATGAATGAAGACAATTTTTGTGAGTTCAAAGAAGGATGAACACACATGACTAGAATTTAGTGGGTTTTTTCTTCCCTGGTAGTGAAAAAGAAAGGTCATAGGATTGCATAATAAATTGCTAAATGCTAATTGGTGTAGCGTCTTAGAAGATGCAAATACGAATTGTAGCTTCTTGTTATTGTGCACACTAAGAATAATGAAAAGTTTTTTTGAACCCCTTTCTTGTATGAGTTAAATTTTAGGAGCATTATAAAGCTTCCCAAGAATTTCGCAATAAGTGGGTCATGATACATATAAATTTTAATACAGGATGTTTCTTGGAACACCCTGTGTTGCTAAAGAACACAGATTTCTTGTAGAACTGACTCAAAAATCAGTCCAATGGAAAAGAATAGAAATGTGTCAGATACATTGAATTCATGAGGTTCATGGCTTAAGCACACCACTAAAGCTAACTTTTATTGAAATAAAGAATCAAAGCATTTTCTGTCAGATGGTGGGAGTTTGGTTATAGCTTATCTGCAATGTTGAAACTTCACACGTGCTTAGGCTAATCCTAACTTTTGCTTCATTACTTGAAAGTCTAGTTTACCCATTACCATCAACAATACTGGTGAAGTTGTCCATGAACAGTTTATCCAATGGAATGGTCCTAGAATCAGGATGGTACTAGGTGATGGGAAATCATAATGAGATTTCTCACTGGTATTGGCTAGACTTTTGCTTCAGGAATTGAATTGTTTATGAGGTTGGTTTGATATTTCCTGAATATTCTCTGCATGTCCCAACAAGCAAGCCCTCTGTAAAGATGAGATTCCTGTAATTACCATATGTTCCACATCATGTCTTTTATAAGAACAAAGTTTGTCAAAAAGGGCTTGATAGGAAATCTGGAGCTAAGGTGTGACTATTCAAATAGCAGGCAATAGGTTGGTTTCGGGAAATAGCAAATGCAAAGTAATAGTATCATCTCTAGTTTCTTGATTCGTTTTGCTGCTTGCATGTCACCAATAAATATTTAATATATGTTTGAAAAGTCATGAAGTTTTACTCACCAAGTTTTAAAAATTATGAGCTCCTAAGAATTGTATAGAAAAACTTCTCACTAATTATACACTGCATGGATTCTTACGTTTTGCTCTTGGAGGTCAGTATTCCTAATTGTTCTACTTTTGTTCTAAGTTTCAAGCCCAGTCAAGAGTTGGTCTACTGAAGTAAAAAAAAAAGTAGTAAAAAGATTCAAAATATAGATGGTGAAGGGTTCATAAGGACTCAACTAATTTTCTTTCGTGGATTTCATTGTAACTCCCTTATAGGTGCACCTAATTTCTTTCGTTTATGGTCTATTCAGATTAAAATATCTTCCTTAGTCCTTATTATTTTTGTAAGGATTCATTCCTTTCTTTTGTGCATGTACCTGTTTTCTTTCACTTAATGTTTGAATTTGTTCTTATTATTTTACGTAAGTTTTTAGTTTAGATGGCAATTTTTTCTGTCTTATGAAATAAGAAACATGTCTGTACATAAATAATCTAGAACAAATGTTAATATACTATTTTTCTATTTAAGTTGTGGCAAAAATAGTCCATTTTAGTACATTATAGAAAATTTGCTAATGTCTTGGAAATTTTTGCTAATTTGCAAGGTTTAGAAATCTGGTAATGTCAACCATTCAATAAAGTTAGCCCAGTGTGTTCGTATTAGACTTTTGAGGTTACCTCAAACTTTGATTTTTACTACACACTCACATCAATCTTTGGTGCAAATCCCTTGTAAACTTGTTCACAGCTGATTGCTTTTCTAATCTGTATCACAAGCAGGGAAGATTGGGCAAGGAAACTTCATCAGTGGAAACATGATTTATTGGAAGCGGTGCAACATTATCGGATTGGAACTAAACTTCTTTGGGCCGACATTACAAGATCTTTCAAGCTTTTACTGAAGCTTGCAAGTGGAAAGAATCTTTCACGGAGAGAGAGGCAACATCTAACTAGAACAACAGCAGATATTTTTAGGCTTGTACCATTTCCAGTCTTCATCATAGTTCCATTCATGGAATTGTTGCTGCCAGTTTTTCTCAAATTATTTCCCAACATGCTACCTTCCACTTTTCAAGATAAGATGAAGGAACAAGTATTATTTTCTACTACTTACATTGCTTTGCTTTGTCAATATAAATAATCTATGTGATGCAATCTTTTGGGATGGGGTGGATGGGTTTTGGCCCTTAGGGATGGCTGGAAGTGTTTCCCCATAGATCGAGGGGACATCAAAAGAATATTAAAAAATGTGGAGTTATAAAACAAGATCAAAATTTATTTAAAACTTTCTGTTAACACTTGAAATTGTCTAGTTCCAAGGCCATTGGAAACAATGCACTATCACAAAGTATTATGATACTATCTCCTTCTAGTTTTAACAATACAAAAACCTCTTTTTAGCAACTGGTTTGAACTTTGACTCTATTTAGTATAACCCTAAGAGTGGTAGGAATGCATAGAAATGCATGGATGTTGTTCTTTATTCAGATTGTTGTAGGATTTTTAAGAAGCAATGCAAGCACTATACGAAGGGCAAGGCCTGCTTTATGTCTTTACAGCTCTTATTTGAATACCACAGTTACCTGCGTTTATTTACTTATAGGGTGGGTTCTTTAGAAAAGGGATATGCTTCCATTTTTACACAAACTGCTACAGTATGTTCCTAGGGACATATAGGAATTCCACATTCATAACCCCTTCATTAATAAATGTTCTGATTGGGGATTTCCACCCATACCCCCATAAAGAATCAACAGTTAAAAGGAAAAAAAAAGACACTTGATTTTTTCCCTGAGTGGACGGAAATTTTAACTTGTGGATTGCATTTTCCTTGTGCAAGGTCTGATTGTTCAACTTCAGCCATGTTTTTGTACTGTGTGATGTACCATTATGGAAATATGAAGGATACTATATATTCTTTATAGTTCTTACTACAATATGTCGGTTACATGGGTTTGGGTAACTATAGCGTAGTTTTTCTAGAAGAGTGATCCCTAAAGGGAACCATTTTACGCAAACTGCTACAGTATGTGCCCTGGTACTTCTAGGACCTTCCTAGTAATGGCCCTTCTGCTGGGGATTGTTCTAAATGGTTATGACCAACCATACCCACAAACAGAAGTAAAACTCAAACAGAGAAAAAAAGACAGTTGAATTTTTCTGTGTGGACTGAGCTTTGAACTTTTGGATTGCATTGTACTTGTGCAAGCTATGTTTTTTCAACTATGGCCACAACTTTGTACTGCGTACTACACCATTATCGGGATACAGAGAATGCTTTATCTTTATATAAAATATTTATTGTATTCCTATAACAATGTGCCCATATTAGGAGGACCTGTAACATAAACTCCATTCTTGTCACTGGTGTAACCATTACATGGGTACTTGGGCTTCCTTGCTCAGTGCATTGCTTTCTTATCCTTTATTGGCATGATGTATGTTGCTAGACACTATACAACATAGACCTGTAAGAGTAAGAATCGAAAAAATAAGCATAGAAAATCAAGAATCTACCTAACTACATGCAATCCCTTTATCTTAGAAGTTGGAATATCAGTAATTGATTTACATTTTCTTATCAATTATATGCTGTAGCTTATTACTGGAAACTTTTAGCCCTCGTGGTTTTCTCACTAACTAGGCACATAAAGGAACTCTTGGATGACTTATAATCAGACTTGCTTGAATTGATAGAGAGAAACACCTTCAGCATTCACAGGCATGGACAAAAAGATTGAACCAAATGGAAAATGTTGTTTCTCTTATTCTTAAATGGACCTCTTATTTGTTTCTTGCATTTATATGCACATCTTAATGCACAAGACTAGAGGGATCATACTTAAGCCTTACACATATTTGTGAATGTGAATCAAAATTCTGAGATGTGCATACATTTGTATTAAACAATGTGTGATACTAGTAATGCAGTCAAGAAAATCATATTTTTAATATCTATGATTCAAAATGAAATATTATTGATTTTTCATGAAAGCACTTTGTGGGTTCCATGGTTGATTGATTGCACTTTCTAGTCCCATTGACCTATTCCTTGGTCATTTGTGCAAATAATATTATTTTATTGAAATTTTCTTCACGCTTCCAGCTTTAGTGTGATTTGTGTCTCACTGTTGTGTTCAAGTTCTTGCAGTATGGCTGTAGTAAGGAACATTTAAATGCCCAAAGTTTGCTCAGCAGGACAAAAAAGGACAAGAAAGTAAAGAGTGAAGATTCCATTGGTGAGGCTTCGCTTACTTATAATGTATTTCTTTGAAGTGCAACTAAGTTGTCAATTAGAAAATTTAACAGTTTCTTTCTCAGACAATTTTTCATTGCTAGTTACCTATTTTGTGGCTTCTAATGAGGCCTTTTTATGGACTTAGATTTGGCTAAGGACAAGAGTTCATCTGGTAGCCTTTAATTTGAGATTGCACCTGGTAAAGTAGAAGAGAAATCAATTAATAGGGCTTTTTCTTCAGTTTTAGTGTTCACTGAAGAGGAACTCAAAGAGAGGATAGCCATTGAGATTGAATATGCATTAAATCAGAAAGAGCTTGAAAGCCATGAACGACATATGGAAATATGTAAAGAAGCATTAGCCATTGTGTTGAAGGACCATGGAGTGGAATTCAAGGTACACTTTTAGATCCCTTTTTTACTATCTCTGTTACTGTTGTTTAGACTTTCCAGTGGCTTTTGATGCATAGTTGGTTTTGTTGTATTTGCTCTGACTTGGGTTTTCTGTCTGTTTTTGTAGTCAAGGTTGTGTACTATTTAACTTTATTGTCCTTTGAAATGTACTTTATCAATGTGTTTTAGGAAGTGATATATTTTATAAAAATGCTTGATTAATTCTATTGGGTTATATGCAAACTTGTGGATACTATTAGGAAGCTGAATTTATAATTTTAACATCTTGAAACAGCGACCTTATAATTTTTTTCATAATGGAGATTAACGTGTGTGCTAGTCTTTTACTTGTACAGTAGAATAAGTCTGGAATGGTTTGTCATCACTGATCTGCTTTCATTATTTTGTATAGACTCTAAAGTATTATGAATGGTCTATGAGTTGATAAGATATCACTTATAACTTAGCATGGTTTAGTCTCCAGGAAAAGACTCACATAGTAAGTAATAGTGGCTTCCCATATTCTGGAGCTAGCAATTCATACTGAAATCCTTTCTAAAATTTTATTTTGTACACGGTTTAATAATTATAGATCATATCAATGGGTAATGTTCACAATGCAAACCCTTTTGAATTTTGCATCACATTATGTTTTGGATTTCAGATTTGATGTTTTTTTCAATATTGTGCTTTTGTTTATACCAGATGATGGAAGAGCATGCTCAAGAGATTGAACTAAACCTGACGAAGGAGAAGGCTCATTATTTGAAATTATCAAATGAAGTGCATACATTAAAGGAGTGATGTGCTTGTTTAGAACATGGAAATGCAAAATTGCGAATGAGACATAATTCTAGAAATCTAAGAACTGATGCTGAATCAGAATATGATAACTGCAATGTATCCTTTGTCATGCATGTTGTTGACTCTCAGAATGACGTAGAGGATGAAAATTTATTTAGAGATGACAACAGCAACACATTGCGGGTAAGAAACTGATATGATCCGAGGTGGTTCATAACAGAAACAGGGATTTATCTAAGATCCTAGTGTGAAAACTTCCTCCTCTTAGGCAACAGTCCTTTAGGAAATATGCTTGAAACTCTTTTAGGTCGAAGCAAATTACTTGATTCTTCAGAAGGGGAGTTTAACCTGGAAAGAACTTACAACCATTGAAAACAATTTTATTCAATAAGTACTTATCAACAAGTACTTTCATCTCTTCACAAATTTAAGATGTCCTAAAAGATCAAAAAAGAAACGACCCAACAGTGGCAACACCTATGTAAGTGCAATAACAAGTCAGAAAAAAGACTCTAATGATTCAAATTTTATTGGCTAGCCACAAAATTTAATAGTGGAAGCAAACTACAGCGTTCCAGTTATTCAATTTACATCCATAGCCATGTATGCAGTCCTGACATTAATTATCCATAATTATATACATTGAATTCATGCATTTATAACTGAACTGAGAAGTAAATAAATGACAAACATAAACATATAGAATGTGGCACTTCATCACATATTCATACCACTTATCTCTCTAAAAAAATAATCCTCCAATGGGCTGCAAACAAAAGACGATCCTCCCAGCTTTAGGCTTTGTGTCACACTTAATATCTCTCTGACAAAGGCCACCACAGAGCTGAAGTTATCATTCAACACAAGTGGTTGTATTAATTTATGGATTAATTTCTTTAAATTAGCTAGGTCAGACCCTCTCTTACTCTTACCATCTGCTCTTCCCTGCCTCTATCCTCCCGCAGAAACATATCCTAAGTTATAATGTTGTGCTAATGGTAGGTTTCGAACAATTCTTCATGAACCTTAAACTTTGTACTTGTAAATATAACTCCACACCAAAATACCAGACCCAGGTCTTAGTGAGACTCTTATATTCCATTGAAGAAGCAACGCATCCCACGTGGGGAGTCAGAGTGGAAGGCATAAACATGCCATAGGGCCTGAAGGGAATTGGAACTTAAAACTAATTCATAATCAAATAATCAAGGAAGGGCACTTACACATTCCACTCAAGCAGAATGGAGACATGCTTTATTACCCTTACGAAGAAATAGTTTCTTGTAGGCAGTTCAAATGGGGAATATGAACCTCATCATGATTTTTTCTATCCTTTGCTTCATCATAAATGTGCATTTCACAGTCAAGTAAATTCCTTCATTTTGAAAGTCATAAATATTGATAAGAATATGCCTTTATGCAACTATGCATTATAAGAACACTGTAGAATACCAGTCTCTCCAACCTTTTCGATAGGTTTAGTCAATCTCAAAAGCTTACTAGAATCTAAATTTTAGTGTAGTCTTATTTTAGGTGACCATACATTCTAAGGAAATTTCAGTTCTTATCAATGGTTATTTCTCTCTATGAACTGTTGTCCAATCATCATGGAAGCTGTTTGAGATCCTGTACATCTCAACACATAGATGATATATATTTTGTTATACCTAATAGTTTGCAAGTTTTTCAAGTTTATTTCATGCTTAACTAGTTGTCCTGCCTTTCAAATAACCGGTATCATCACCTAGAAGCCAAATATACAACCCTTTAAAGGTTTCTCTAAAGACGCAATGTTGTAGGAGCAGGGTATTTCTCTTTATATTTGCAACATGTCTCTTTAATTAATGAATCCACTATTAGGTGCCCTTATAGCCAAGGAATAATGATTCACAAAGCATAACTCCTCCATACAAAATGGTACCTTTGAAACAGTAAATTATTCAATACTAAATACTTGCAATTCCCCAAGTCAAAATACTTGCAATTCTTTGAATTCTAGGTCTAGAGATCATTTTTGCAAGACATTAAGGTGCATAGGGAGTCAAGTCTCTAATTTTGCAAATGATAATCATCGAGTCTCCATTAGCAATAAGTTTCTGAATCTACCTGGCTCTTAGAATGTTTATCACTTGATTTAAAGCTAAAATAGGCTTCACAATAAGAGAAGAAACCTTTTGCAGTTTGATCACAACCATACACCTGCTTATTATGGAACCTTCTCAAAGAAAAGGTGAATATACTTTGCATAATTTTAAGTTTATTAATTATCAAAGCAACAGGTTGTGTTTTAATTTTGATAGCCCATGATGAGGAACATCTAAAACACCTTGAAGCTCATGGATTCTTAATATTGCAGTAGACAAGAGGGCAAGTTTTGTTTCTGACTCTTTGTTTTTGATGCAGTGATGGCATTGGGCTTCAAAATCCTTTCAAGAGGACTCTTCTTTGGACTATGAGAATGATAGTGATGAAGAATGGGAAGAGGTACTCATCACTAAATCTCTTTGATAAGAGTATTTGTAGTATTTTTATTAGCTTTAGTTACATGAAAAATTGTACATAGCTCTCAGGGATTAGTTTATCATAAATACTAGTTACTGGTAAGTTGTAATAGTAATAATTATGTAGTTTGTAGATTGATATATATCATAAATTTGTTTGAATATCATCATTGTCAAGCGATAACAATTTCTTAAAGGGTGCTAGCTCAATGGTTGAGCGTCTACCTAATTATAGGCAGGAGGTTGGTGGTTTGATTCCTCCGTGCCCTATCATAAATTTGTGACTACAAAAACGACTAAATTTGCATATATACGACTATTAGTAGTTAATTTCCCATATCTTAGTCGTATTTAGCTTAGTCATTAATATGTTAACATCTAGTAGTTTCTTTAGTCGTATATTTGGTCATTAATGGTTGCAATCAGTGACTAAATCAGCGACTAAATCAATGACTAACTCAGTGACTAAATCAATGACTAAATCCATGACTAAATCATTAACTATTGATGACTAAAACAATGACTAAATCATTGACTATCAATGACTAAATCATTGTCTATCAATGACTAAATCAATGAGTACTAAGTCAAGCTATTAATGACTAGTGAAATACGACTAGCTATAAGATAGTGAAAATTTGCTACTATTAGTCACCAACTCAAAAATAGTTGTTTATAGCCTGATTTTAGTCCTTTTTTTAGTCATTAATTTCTCATTTTCTACTAGTGCATGAAAGATTCGTCAAAGAATTATATATATGTATTATATTATTGATAAAATAACCTTCACACTTTCTCATGCATCACAGGGATTCACCCATTTATTATATATATAAATTTAGAGGGGGTTCTTAAAATTTTCCCTGGTTTTAATCATAGACCGGTTTTACTCTATTAGCGAATATTTGATTGGAAACTCATATATATTGTAATACTTGACATTTCATATAGTATTATTTTCATGGTTGTAATTATATATATGTGTGTACCTAATATTATTTAGTGGTGTACTTAAATAATGTGCATTTGAATGATCCAATGCATATGAGATAAGCATAAATAATGTATTTTTTTTAATTAGTCACAATATTATACTAATTCATTTATATCGATTAAAAATGAATAAACTACTAAATTTTTCATTTATATTGATTATAATGATAGAAAATAAAATGAATATAAAACTACTAAATTAGTCATTTATATGATGAATATGAAATTATCAAATAGAGGTAAATGACAACTACAAAAGTTAAATTTGTGACTAAAATTCGCATATACATTATTACTGAGTAGCTAATTTCAAGTATCTTATAGTGTGACTAACTTTTAGTCGTATTTAGAATAATTATTGATATGTTTCCTTGATTTATCACCTAGTAGATTATTTACTAGGTATATTGGTCATTAATTGTGGCAATTAATGACTAAATCAATGATCAAATACATGACTAAATAAGGTAACCAATTAATGACTAATTTAAATACGACTAAGTTAGTTGAGCTATAACACACTGAAAATTAACTACTATTAGTTTTCGACTAAAAAATAGTCATTTATATGCAATTTTAGTCATTTTTTAGTCACTAATTTTTCATTTTGTACTTGTGACAAGACTGCCTTGTCTTCTTTGTTGTTTTCACCAACACTAGTCAATCGTACATGAGAATATTGAAAAGACTAAAATAATCAACAATTTTAGTACCTTCTTTATTTCATAAACCAAACAATTAACTTTTCAAATAGATTTGATTTGTCGTGAATTTTATTATGTAAAGGCTCTTCATTCTACTCCATAATCTTGTTGTTGTTTCCTCTCCAACATATGTCAAACACAACTGAATGATGTTGAGAATATATCCAGAACTTCCCAATCCTCATTAGTCACACCCGTAGGTCTCTTTATCTTGCCTACCAATACCTTATTGCACGAGCACATCATGCAACTTGAACCTCCACGACTTGTGTTTCCTTGACTTCTTGTCAAGGATTTACAACATAAAATCTTGTCGTGTTATATGAGACTGCATTAAATCTTGTTTCTCATTAAGTTATTTATTCACTACAAATTCTCTTTTTGGACTCAAGTTTCTGCAACAACAACTATTGTGAATGCATTCCATAATTCTTATACATGCATATATAGGCTTATCCATAACATGTGGTAATTATTGTAGGAGAGATATGATACCATGTAGGAATAACATATCTAATGCTAAGAAGAATCACAGGAAGTAGAGCTAGCTACAAAGATAATTCTCACAAACATGCATAAGGAAAAGACAGAGATGAATAATAAGACTGGATACAAGAGAAGTGAAGAATGATCCAATATCTTTCCATGTATTATTGATCAACTTATTTTAAATAAATAATACATCCTTCATAGATAAATTCAAGTTTCTTAGGATACAACTCATTCTCGATCATAAACTTGACTTACTAAATATGATAAATCCCCATAGGTGGCTAAAGCACTTTCCAAATCTATCAAGGACCTCATGAATTGGTTGAGCCATGAGCTAGTTGTAATGAGTGATGGAAAAATAGGGTAATCATGGAATATGGAGAGAAAATCATGGAGGATGGGTTGGAAACAAAAGAATCATTTTCTTAGTTGACTAGATTTACCTTATCCACAGAAAAGAAGGATACAATCAGTGTAAAGACAGAGTCTATAGGAAGGCACAATTACTAATTTTGGCAGTCAATAAAGTTGGCAGGATCTAACTAGAATCAGGATAAACGGTTCTCCTGAGGTATATATGGAAAGTGTTAACCAAGTGGATGTTAACTATCTAAGCTAGTAGGTAGGAATTTAATAAAAAATGATTAAATATTGTTATCCTAAGTATGATGTGGGTTTATAATATCCCAACACCACCCTTTAAGTCCAACCTTACGATGATATGTCTGAAATAATCAGATGCATATAGGTGCATATATGTGCATATATCGCCCAACAACAAGGCTATGGTCACCCTTTACAATTATTCATGTCAAGAAAAGCTGAGAAAAGAGGCAAAACCACATGGAGAAAATCCTCCCACAAGAAAGGACAAGGAACCAAATTTGAACAACAGTATTCAATTATGTCTTTATATTCACTTGAATGAGTTGAATGAACTACTTCTAGTGAAATAATTTAATGAAGAAATTGTGAAATCCATGATCATGCGCTAGAGTGTAGAATCTGCACGAAAGAAGAGGAGAGACTCAGTGTATCTCATCATTTGATGAAGTAGGAGCATTATCTGAATGCTTCTTGTTGTTTTCATACTCTGATGTGAAAACACAATCTGCAAAGGAAAAGAGATCTATGCATACTCCTTCCCAAAGAGTAGAAAAATAAACACAATCGGTTCCTTGTATAGCTGCAAAATGGTGATGTTGATCGCATATCTTTCTTCCAATATGATGTAGCACCTTCCCAAATCTGATATGAGGATGAATAGACTCTGATATATCAAACATATTATCATATGGAACAGAAAATACCAAAGGTTCATTGTCTCCACGAGGATATAGGACTAGAGTAGGAAAAAGTTGAGAAATCGGGGAAGACTGATGAGTGTAAAAATCGGAATGATTGATGGACTTGTGCTATGAACCATAGGTATTTAGAACAGATACAAACATTTGTAATATAATTTCAATGATTACTAAGGCTGTGGATAACCAACCAACGAAAAATAGGAAAGACTTGAAACCATTTGATATAAGTAACATTGCATAGGAAACCAATGAGGAATCAACTAGTGAACTTGGGGTTTGTATAGTAATAGGAGTATTCAAAGGTGTGGTAGATGGTATGGATGATTTCATAACATTCATATCAGCCTACAAATGCTTCCAAATCAGAATTATAACCATTTGAATGGAATGAGGAAGAGTTGCTTAAAGACAAGTTAGGATCTAGTGAAAAATTACAAGTATTGGGAGATGAATCTAGGAGACTGATAGGTGGACTACCAATGTAAAACATTGAGATTTATTATTCTTATATATCATAAAATTAACATATATCAAATATGCGAGGAAATAATTTAACTCTGGCACTCAAGGCATAGCTTATATCACTTTCGAACTGCGTACTATAACAATGTTCTGAGGATTTAGCAGGATTCTCTAACTCATCTAGAACTTTGATGTTATGCTTCTCAAGAAGTTGAGACATGATGTCCATCTTATTATTGAAACATTTATTCTCATATGAAATCCCTTTCTGCAATAAGAACACTTGTATGTTCTTCCTTTCTTCTTGACTTTCTTCATTGAACCTTCATCAGTAAGCTTTGAACTTTCATCTTCATTATCTGACTTTGGCTTCTTCTCTTTCACAATTTGCTTCTCTTTTGATTTTTCATTCTTAATTCCTTGAAATATAAGAGAATTATCCTTGCCCTTGGAAGATATAAGAGCACCCATCTGTATGAATTTATCTTGCTCATTTGTCAGTGAATCAAATAATGTACTCAAAGAAGACATTTTCCAATTAGAAATAGCAAGCCTAGTAGCATGAAAAGTAGACACAAAAACTAAGTATTCATGCCCCAATTTTGATAGGATGGAAAGGATCAAATGATATTCATTTTTTTGAATCCTGAATCGCTTGAGTAATAAAACAAGTGACTTGAATTTGGTTAAGAAACCCTCAATAGAATCGAAACTTCTTGGACTCAATGAGAATAAATCATTCTCCAACTGATGTGATATTATCTCATCTTGAACTCCAAAGAGAGACTCAAGTTTGGTCCATACTTGGTTTGGAGTGGTCAAACCATTTAGATGAAATTGTAGATCAAGGGAAATAGAGAGGAAAAGAAATCCATATTCTTCATCCAACCTATTATGCCACTTAACTTTCTCAACAACAGAATTTGGTTCATTTTCTAAATCCATAGAAACTCTTTAGACTCCCTTACTGTGTAATAGAATGTCAATCTTGGGTTTCCATTCATGATAGTTGAAGGGAGTCGGGATCATATCTAAATAAGAATCCATACTGAGATGTTGATATGGTCAAGAAGATATTCTCTGCAACCTGCACAAATAAAACTAGGAGAAAATATTGCAAGCTCAATACAATGTCTTCTTCAGAGAAGGATAGGAGACTAAATGCACTCTGATAGAGAAAACATATAGCTTCTCAACTCTGAAGAACTTGACCAACCTTGCTCTATGAGATTGAAAACATGTGGATCTGATACCATGTAGGAGAGCTATGATACCATGTAGGAATAGCAGCTCTAATGCTAAGAAAAATCACAAGAAGTAGATCTAGCTACAAAGATAATTCTCACAAGCATGCATAAGGAAAATAAAGAGATGAATAATAAGACCGAATACAAGAAAAGTGACGAATGATCCAATATCTTTCCATGTATTATTGATCAACTTAGTATATAATTATACATCCTTCATATGTAAATTCGAGTTTCTTAGGAGACAACTCATGCTAGCTCATAAAGATGACTTACTAAATATGATAAACCCCCATAGGTGGCTAAATCACTTTCCAAATATTTCAAGGACCTCACGAATTGGCTGAACCATGAGTGATGGAAAAGCATGCTAATCATGGAATATGGAGAGAAACTCATGGAAGATGGGTTCGGAAAAAAAAAGATAGTACTTTCCTAGTTGACTAGCTTTACCTTATTCACAAAAAAGAAGGATAAAAGCAGTATAAAGACAGATTCTGCAAGAAGATGCAGTTACTAATTCTGGAAGTCAATAAAATTGACAGGTTCTAAGCAGAAACATGATAAAGGCACTCTTGGAGTCTATACGGCCAATTTTTACCAAGTGGTGCTAGTGGATGCCAACTATCTAGGCTAGTAGGTAGGAATTTAATAAAAAAATGATTAAATATTGTTATTCTAAGTATGAAGTGGGTTTATAATATCCCAACAATTATCTCAAATCATTAACCAATATAGTTGACCTCCCACCAAAAGGAATATTGGCATTTTTTAGAAAAGTTTGTCCAAGTGTTGAATCAATTTTAATTGACAGATTTCTTCCAATAAAACTCATTTGAATTAATTACCATTGATATTGCAAGTAATTGTTCAAATTACTTTTTTCCGCAATTAAAATTAATTAACTTGAATCATTGACTTTTTTAAGAAACATAATGACATTAATATAATAGACACTAAGATCAATATGTAAACAACATACACACTCAAATCTAAACACAAAGATCAAAATGTAAAAATCATATTGTTATCAATATAACAAACACTAAATTCTATGCATAAACAACAAAAAGAATCATTTTTATAAGTAATTTACTTACTTGTGACTGAAAATTACTTATAATTTGAATTATCATTAGTATTACAAAAATTATTTATATTCTAAAAACTAAAATTAAGTAACTTGAATTATAAGCAAACACAATATCATTAATATAACGAACACTAAAATCTAATATTCAATAATAATAAAAAATTACTTATAACAACTATACTTCATGTTACATATAAGTAATACTTATAACAAAATTATACTTTTCGTTGCATGTGTTTACTTATAACAACTGTACTTAATAAATATTAAATAAATAATATGCAACAAAAAGTACAATTGTTATATATAATATATTAAGTAGAGATATTTTAAATGAACTCATTATATATAATATATTAAGTACAATTGTTTTAAGAAAAATTACTTATATATGATATAAGTACGATTATCATAAATAAATACATACAACAAAAAGTACAGTTTTTATAAATACATAAAAATTATTGTAATTTAAATTTCAGTGCTGTTATATTAATGACTTTTAATGACTTTATGCTGCTTACAAAATGTCATATGATAATTGAAGTTATTAACTTTAATTGTGGAAATGTACGTAATTTTCACAATTACCTATAATGCCAACAAATTATCTAAGTCAAAGTAATTTCCAATTATTAGTAAGTAAATTATTTATAATAATGGTACTATTTGTTGTTTGTGCATAGATTTCAATATATGTTGTGTTAATAACAATATTGTGTTTACATTTTTATCTTTGTGCATAGATTTCAATGTCCCTTACATTAATGATGATGTTTTTTTTTTACATATTGATTTGAGTGTTTATTATATCAATACATTAATGATGTGTTTTTTTTTGCATATTGATTTAAGTGTTGATTATATTAATGACATTGTGTATTTTACAAAAAAGTCATATGATAAATCAAGTTCATTAATTTTAATCATGAAAATACAAGTAATTTTGGTAATTACCTACAATGCCACCAATAGAAGAGTATGGGAGTTCAATAAAAAAGAGCATATGATATTACCCTCAGTCGTTGTAGCACAAGGGTTGATCCACTATGTATGATAATCCAAGGAACTGCAGGTATGGTAAATTGATATTTGATTGGAGCTATTAAAACTGGCCTTGAAACTGGGCCTCTTCTTAAGAAGAGTCCACTACTTCCTTTAACTTCTACATAAGTTGTAGCTTTCAACAAATCGGCAACAATAGTTCCTTTAGCACTACATATACCAATCAAAGTGATAAACCATTTACAAGGATCACATTTAATTACCTCTCAAGAAGATATGAAGCATGTAAAATATTTCATGATAGATGAAATGAGTTTTATTGGAAAAAAATTGCTAATATTCATTGATTCAAAACTTCAACAAGTTTTCCTAGAAAAAACTAATATACCTTTTGGTGGAAGGTCAACTATATTGGTCAATGATTTGGGACACTTGTCACTTATCATAGGTGAAATTCTATATGCATCTGAAGTTGTTGCAAAAGAATTATGGACCTCATTCACAGCAATTGTGACTCTTTATACTATGTCTTGGTAACATGGACTAACCAATGAGGAAAAATGTTTTCGTCATTTATTGATGAACAATAGAGATATAAATGTCAATGTTAGAAGACTAGAAATTACCTATGACTCGTAAAGATACTTTCTTGGATGCTTCCACAAAAGAGTCCTTTTATAAGTCCATAAAATATTTGTTTGAGACAAATGATGATGTGCAAAATCACAATAAGTAGTTGCAGCTAGGGTAATTCTTACGTCAAACACATGGACTAATGCAGGATTCATCCTCGATCCACATAATCTCCCTCCATGGTTTGTTGCATTTTATGTAACTGGTTTTTAATAGCGAATATGCCACCATAATTTGGTTCAAAGTTTTCTCGATGCATAAAGGAATTGGTCTTGGGTGATAGGTAGAAAATGCAACATGGAGGGGTAACCCCACATTACCCTCCACGTCTGCGAGTTAACAATCTTAACTATCATGTGAAAGCATGGATGATTAGTAATCAACCTCTAGTTGTCCTAGGATTTTCATTAAGGCTTTGTATTGAACAGACAACTCGACGTCTCAAAGTACTACGGTTTTAGGGCTTGAAATAAGTCATTCAAATTCCACTTTAACATTACACTAACCGACAAAATGGCTCCTGCTCTAGTTGCTTCAAACATGATAGGGTTTACCAATTCAACCCTATGAACCCCCCAATCATTTATGCTTTGAGTTCATCCATGCTCAAACTGATTATCGTATAGGTCGGAGGTGGGGATTTTAGCATTACAATCATTCTTATACGATGGAAGTCCAATACCTATGTGTTCTTATATTTATTTGATATATGATGCATGAATTGAATTCGACTTGGTTGGTACGAATGCAACTACCCTACCTAGGTTCTATGTATATTCAACTTGACATTTTTTCCATTATGCAAGTAACAATTTTTTTTTCAATTTTTTTCAGCCTTCAGTGTAATTTTTGTTGCCCCTAAATATTTTTCTATGCTTCGGTGCTTGGTCTAATGATGAGTCTCTAGTAATTTTATGAGGGAACCCGACAGTTCTATGACACTTTGAATTTGTGATGTCTGTGGAACTGCACCATTCGAAGGGATATATATTAAGTTTAACTATTAGGTAATTTAAACGTTTTTCATTTTATTTCATCTATTTAACATCATTATGGTTTACATTTTATATGAAAATTTTAATGTTTCTCCCACTTGTGTAGGTGACAATCGTGTTTCCCCTCTTCAAGAAAAAATGAGGTATTTCCACTAAGTTCTCGACTCTCACTTAGGTAGCTTCGGAAAGTACAATAAATATTATTCACATGATTCTAGATAAATCATAAGTTAATCTCCCTATATCCTTCATGCTTTGTTAAAATGTTTCAGATCTCTCGGCGTATGGTTTGAGGGCGTCTTAGAGAATCCCCAGTACTCAAGCTCCAAGACACACTTACTTTGTTGCTTTTGATATCCCTAAGTAAACTAGTAACCATTACAAGTTTATCTTCAAATGTATTTGCATCTTTACCCTGCCGACCTCCTATTGGTACCATGTAAACTTTTATTTAGGCTCAAACAAATTTAAGCAACGCATAGGGTTCCACAATCTATTAACTTAGACTCGAAATTTTTATACTTGGTTCTATAGCCAATGTATTTAGTTCACACATTTGTAATAATTTGCTCGAAGGAACTCTGCAAGACTCTTTCAACTATGTTAATTTTTCTTGGTCTATTTTGATGATGTTGACTTATTATTATAGAAAACCTCAGGTGTAGTGATGTCGGTTTATGACCATCATTCACTTATGCTCCTTAATTTTTGTTATTAAGGATCACAATTATATGTATCATTAATAGTTTCAACACATTGTAGTGTATCAATCACTTATTCTAATGTATAAACTCATGGTTCATGTTATAATACAATTTTGACTTATAGTTTGGATACTTTGCATCATCCTGGTCTAGCTAACATAACCCTAGCTTGTAATTCTTTGATGTATCGATTATTAATGATTGTACAATGACCAAGATTTAGTTTGGATTGCAAAATAGTTTTCCATATTGAGTTTTGAATTATTATGAGGTTCATAATTGTTGTGATCTTTTTCATTATATTAATATATCCAATCAAATTAATATAGCAAGGTTATCAGTACCTTAATAGTCTTATTATCACCCTCCCAGTATGCATTTAACATTATATATAAATATAATGAAGATAGTTATATCACTGCGGAAAATTTTATCATTGTAATTTTTTGAACAAATCATTCTTAATTGTTCAATGCAGTATTGAAACCATAATGAAACGAATGTAGATATAGTACAAACTTAACATACAATTATGAAGCCTCTATTCCTTTATTAATATTTGTTCTTTGTTTATCAATAATATCAAGTCAACTATATTTAACCAATACTAGATATAGGGTTAGAACTTTAAACATTTGTTTCCTTCAAAATTAGTTCACTGAAATTAATGACATTTATAACTTAATATTTCATTACGAGGATAATCAGAACTAAGCAACAATTTCATGCCAGATACATGGTTAGAGATTTAAAAATCCATTTCATTCTAAATTAGTTCACAAAATTTAATGACACTCATAACGAAATCTTTCATTGCTGGGATGATGAGAACTAAGCAACAAGGTAGTAAATAAAATAACAATCATATACATATCTGATCTACAACAATGATTTGAGGCAGCATTTGAAATAGCCATGTACCACCCAACCTTAGACATTGAGCAACAAAACTACTTGCTCAATTCAACCCAAAGCATGTACTATGACACCATGAGAGCTAACGCATTATTATCCACCCAATCCAATGTCTCTATTTCATAGTGATGTATAAATAATACTCAGCTTAACTCAAGCTCAAATCTATTTTCATAATTTTTCCTAACACCTCACACAGTACTCACAAAGCATAACTTCATCTCTCTAAATACTAGGAAACTCCCTGCCTTCCCACATATGTAATATATAGATTTCATTTGCCTAGGTATTAACAAGAAAAAGATTCCTCCCTCCTTGGAAAATTCGCAGCCTTAGATTCTTCCATATATTTCAGGGGTTGTTTCAAGGAAATACCCTCTTAACACTTGTTTTCAATTCCCCTGGGTTGACAAATTTGTGTTCCCCACTCATGCAATCATAGTCATTTCTTTTTCATGGTTATTTCAACTGCTTTCTTTTAATTAATAATGTTTAAATATTGTCTCTTACATTTGTCTTTCCCCATGGAAAAGTGGTAAGAATAAATTTTGCACATGTTTTAAAATTAAAACAATAAAATATTGTTGTCTTAACCAAATTTTGAATTGATCTTAAGCTAGAAATAATAGTGAACACAAGGATATCACATCCTCTCCCCCTTAGAAACAACATTTTCCTTGGTGTTTCACCCCTATCATTTTTTATCTAGAACGAAGATGGTTATGTTTTTCTCATCACATCCGTCATCTCCCAAGTAGCCTCATCAAGACTAAAGTGCTTCCATTGAACTTTTAACTTATCAATAACTCAGTTCCAGAGTATGGTTTCCTTCATGTTGATAATACAAAATGGTTCTGCTTGGAACTCACTTCTTTGTTACACTTGAATCATTGTCTAATCAATCACATGAGTAGAATCATAAACATAAGTTTTCAATAAAGAAACATGAAATACATTATGAACTTTCATATTAGCTAGTAGTTCAAGTAGATAGGCCATTGGCTCACTTCTGGATAACACTTCAAATGATCCACAAAACCTTGGTGCCAATTTAGAACAATTTATCAATATCAAAGCGCTCTTCTTTGGTTTAACTTTTAGATAAACATGGTCTCCCACATTAAATTCCTTTTGCATCATTTTCTGATCTATGTAACTATTCTGTCAATCTTGAGCAATTTTTAAATTATGTCCTACTTTCAACATGATATGTTCCATTTCTTGAAGTAAATCTCCTCCTGTAACATTTTTATCAATTGGGTTGTCCCAACTAATAGGTGTGTTACATTTCTTGTCTATAAAATATCAAAATGACACATCTTTGTTGAAGGATGATAAAATTATTGTAGTCAAATTGAACCAAGTGTAAATTATCTTCCCACTTAGCAGGTATTTCCATAACATACATGCAAAGCATGTCCTCCAAAATTTGATTAGTTCGTTATGTCTACCCATATTTCTATAGATAATAAGAAACACTGAAGTTTAATTGAGTATCTAAACCTTCAAATAAATTTTGTCTTCCAAAATACTAAAGTGAACATCTCATATCTGCCAGAGATTACCACTTTTGGAATCTCATGCAACCTAAAAATTTCTTTCATGAATATTTTTGCAATGTTAATAGATTTGAAAGTAGATTTAACAGGAATGAAATGAGTTGCTTTGCTAAATTTATTTACAACTACCATTGTAGCATCACATTTCCTCTTATATCTAGACAATCTGGTAATAAAATCTAATAAGATAACTTCTCATTTCCATTTTGTAATCAGTAGAGGTTGCAATAATCATGCTAGATGTCAATGCTCATCTTTTACTTTTTGACATTCTAAACACTTAGCTAAGTATTATGTTATTTCTATTTCCATGGTTGGCCATTAAATTGTTTTCTTAATGATGTTATCATATTTTGATAACCAACATTACCTAAGGTTTCTTTGAATTTCATTAAGAATTAATAACTTCAAATCTGTTAAATTTAGAACATAGATTTTTTTTTAACTAATCCTTCTTAATCAACGTTGTACTATGTTTATGTCAAATACGATTCATTGTCCTGCAATTTTTCCTAAATTTATTTTAAACTTTATCAAATCTAAGTGCAGATCTTATTTTGGTTTTTAAATAATATTTTGACTCATTGGTTATTCGTGTATGTATCACATGAATTATCTTACTAAGGAAAATTGCAACTTTGTTATCATTACCATTAATGTGTTTTATTTCATAGTCATATTTGATTGAAAACCCCAAGCACCTATCATGACATACATTAAGATCCTATTATTCAAATAAGTGCTTAAAACAGATATTTTCAGTTATAATAGAAATATTCTTCCTATTAAGTAATATCACCACATTTTCAAGGAATGATTAATAGAAGCTAATTCATGATCATGAGTTGCATGATTCCTGTCACAATCATTTAACTTCTTTTATTCATAACAAACAACATGGTTATACTGCATCAACACTCTATTGGGCACAATGGAACACTGAGAGGGGGGGGGGGGGGGTTGAATCAGTGTGTTAGCACCTCCAACAATTTTCACTTATAAAAATGTTAGACATAGTTCATCATTTGCATTACACTACCAAGTACACTATCATTTATCAACTAATCAACAAATGTCATATATCTACATAAACATGCCATCAACATATATCATAACAAGAGACACATCACAAGACAAGTATAGTCAACTCTGTTTATAATTTTATGTAATGTAAAATCGAAGACTTGAATCTTCGCGATTAAATCAACACCAACTGACTGAAGAGCACCAAATCTCATTCCAGGACCTAGCCTAGTCTTCTTAGGTCCAACTGAGAAAAAGTGAGGAGTCCAATCCTCAACTGTACAAGAAAGACACTGCTTGCAATACAATCTTTCAGTGTCATGTTTCTTCTTCTTCCTTCTACATAGTCTATATTCATAAGCTCTTCATGCACATGCACTATCTTAACGGTCTTCACTGCAAAGTAACTTTATTTGTAATCAACGATTCTTGTAGCTGTTCCTTTTATCCATAAAAAAAAAAATCTTAATATTTCACTTGTTGTCTATGCTTTTCATAAAAATTTCATATCACAATTGTAGTCATTATCTTCTTTGGTTTACAATAATCTCATGTGTCATTCAATTTCATAAAAACACATTGTATACAGACTCTGCATACTCTGCCATACCCAAACAACTCTCCATATCATCAATCATAGTCCTTAGAAGCTTTTCTACAATTGCACATTATGGATAGACTCTATTTCTTCAAATCTGTGAACTCAATATATGTCCATTCACTTCAATCAACATTTTCAACCAACAAATCATGCAAAGCATCCTCATAGTTGGGCATAGACCATTCTATTCTCAGTGATCTCAGTTAAAAGGATAATACACTTCAAATAATTATCATAGGCATATATTTTAGTCATCAATGGTATAATAGTGAAGGAGGATCAATGATTTAAAAAATCAGATAAAGAATATAATTACAAGATTCAATCTCCAATCTTGTGTCATTCAAAATCCCAACAAACTCATTGTCATAAGGGTATATGATACACTGTGAAAAATATTGTACAAACATGAATTAGTCTTTTGTAGAGGTTGTTGCTATTCGGATTCCTCCTCAAATCACATCATTCTATTATGGTTATCCAATGTAAGAAAACATTTCATTGTTGTCTCAATAAATGATACCCAAAATCAAAGATGTTCAAACTTTAAATTTTCACCTTGGTTGCGGCTGCCTCAGTCTCCTTATCTAATCTGAATTTTAGAGCAATGCACTTCTTAAGACTTGCACTTTTAGTGGATCAACTTGTAGGGTGAATCCGCGGACCTGGGTAACACTTTTTGGCAAGCGCATTTCGGCAAAAACAGAAAAACGCACCTCGGTCGAGGGCTTGTTAAACCCTTGACCGAGGTCTTAATATCTCGACCGACTTTTTATCAAGCCCTCGACAGAGGTTTTGTTCAGCCCTCGACCGAGGTATTTCTTAACCCTCGGTTGAGGTATTAAAACCTCGACCGAGGGTTAATAAATACCTCGGTCGAGGTCTTAACGAAACCTCAACCGGGCTTTTGCTCCAAAGGAGTTTACATGACTAGGACCTCAACCAAGTTCATACCTCGGTCGAGGTCTTAACAAAACCTCGACCGAGGGTTTGTTAAACCCTCGGTCGAGGGCTTTACAAACCCTCGGTCGAGGGCTTAAGAAAATAGATTTAGCCCACATTCAAACAAATGAAAAAATTTATGTGCCTTGCAGAGGTGTACACCCTGCCATTCCTAGCACATAACTGAGCGGAGTTGATACCGATAAATTCACCAACGAATCTTCTATCCATTGAGGTATCATACACGCATTTTGGCATTCATATGAAATTTATTTTTTAATTACTTCTAAAACTTATACTTAGAAAACCACACTGCAACTTCGAAGCAGCTCAAAGAAAAATCCGCAGAGTTAAAAATACACAGCCAAAAAATTCTTAAAAATGCACACATCACATATCGACGTGTCCTCTTCAAAAGGGTATCTTTGGTTTTTCAATTTTTGAAAAAATAGAAAAAATTGCTTTACGTGGACAAATATGTGTTTATATC
>LPNX011013742.1:86151-145536 GCA_001517045.1 Pseudotsuga menziesii | reverse complement strand
TAATGATATCTCAATATAAGGTTTATCTTAGTTGAATACCTTGTATCATCCTACTTGCTCAAATAAATCATTGGTCCTAGGAAAAGGGTACTAACTTATTCTTAATAGTAACCTATTTAACTATTAGTTTTCAATACACTGTCTAAAAGTTTTGTCTTTTTCTTGACAAACAATGCAGGTGCTCCCCAAGGAGATACACTTGGCATGATGTACTTTTTATTTAAAAGTTCTTGTAACTACATTTTCAACTTTGTTAGTTCTTTTGTATTCATTCAATAGGGAGCTTTAGATATAGGTGCATATCCTAACACTAGATCAACAAGAAATTATATATCTTGCTTGGGTTGTAAACCCAAAATTTCCTCACTAAATACATCTCGAAATTATTTAAGGATTGAATAGTTATCTAGAGATGGTTTATCTTTGTTCTTTAAGGAATCTGATAAGTGTATTGTATACAATTTATAGCCCTTTCGAGCACACTTCTCAAGTTGCATTACTGTAGTTTGTATCACTGAAACTTCCATGGGTATACCTTTTATAGTTATGGTTTTATCTTCACCTTCTTTATAAGTGAGTGACTTTTCAAAATAGTTTAAAATAACTTTATGAGATTCTAGCTAGTCCATTCCTATTAGGACATCATAAGAACCTAAATCTAAGGTATTTAACTCAGCTCTAGTCCTTAAACCATTCATCTCTAGAGAATAATTTTAGGTCAAATATGTTACTTTTATCTTAGTACCAGTGGCTAGCTATACTAGCCAAGGATTAATATGTTTCTAGTTTTCTAGTTTACAAAATTCTACTATTTAAGGAGAAACGTAACTTAATCTTGATCCTGGATTTATAAGTACAGATAAATTTTTATCAAAAAAATTACCTTCAATTTCAACCATGGAGGATTGATGATCACCATTTCTATTCTCTAAAGCACCATATGTCTTAGGAATACTTCTTCCAATGCCATTAACAATTGTAGCCTCCTGAATATTATGCAATGTTATGTTAGTATTAACTTGATGTGGGCAATTCCTAAGTAGATGTGGCTCGCCACATCCCCAACAATTTAGTGTTCTTTAGCATATTCATTTTGTTTCTTGTGCATGTAACTAGTAGATCTGGATCCACTTTGAATTGTTTTCTTATTATTGTAGGTGTTTCCTTGATAACCTTTAGACATGTTCCTAAAAAGTGATGCTTTAAATCCCTTTTTTCCTTTGGTTAAACTTGTCTTATTTTTTTCTCTTTCCATGTTCTAGGTATTTCTTACCTTTATTTGTACTGGTCATAACACAATCTATCTCTATGCATGGTCTCTTCTAATGTTTTTTATTATCCAACTCAATTTTATCTTTATATGACTGTGGCAAACAACTAAAAAACCTTTGAATCTTGATTTTCTTGTTTTTAATGAAGGTACGCATATCAATAATTCAAAAAAATTATCATTCAACTCCTCCACTGTCATTGTCACAATCTTAACTCATAAAATTTCATATTCTTTTTCTCAAAATGACAAGTTCTTCTTAAAATCTTGCAATTCCATATTATTTTCCTCAAGTTATTTTACTAACTTCAAATCTTGCCACTATATGCTAGCCTTACCATTCACATTATAAACAATTAGTGTAGCCTTCATATTACTATCATAATCATAGGTATGAAAGTATTTAGGCATACCCATGATCCAAGCTTTTGCTTCAACTCATGTTTTTGGCTCTCCATCAAAGGTTGGGGGTTTAATTTTCTGAACTCTCTTATTAACTGATCTATGTATTTTCTTTCTTTTTTAGATTTTTTTTTTATGGTATCATCATTGCTACATTCTTCAGCTTATGATTATTTCCTATTAGATGAGTTTTCAACTTTATCAGTGCTTTCACACGAGGTTATTGGTATATGGAAATTATGATTTTTGTATCATTGGATTTTTCCTTTTCATCTTTGATATGTTGTATAGCAATACTTCATTTCACTCTTGATCTTCTTCATTTTCCTTCATAAGTTTATCGTTACAATCCTTATAACTTTGTAGTTTTGTTATTATACTTCTCATAATTTCCAATACTTTTGAAGGGGCACTTTGTTCATGACCATCATTTAGATATGCCACTGTGTTTGCTTCCAAAGTTTGTAGAGGAGTATAATATAGATAAATGTTCTCCTGAGGATAAGGTGCATCCTCAATGTTCATAGACATGTTTTGTTGAACCTTTGTGTTGTCATTGATGTCAAAGGACAAAATCAACAAGGCTCGTTTTGTCATTGATAAACCAACAAGGTATGTGTTGTCATTGATGTCAAAATTGAATGAAGTGCGTGATGTCTTCCTCACACATAGCCAGTTTGAATAAATACATAAGAGAAAAATGTAAAAGTCCAGAGAGTGCAAAGATCCCGCTATGACATAGTTCATATGTGTGCATATAAAAACCTTGAAGAAGAAGTTAGAAGAAGAATATGAAATACAAGGATGTGAACAAATGCCACTATGGTATGTGAATTATGTAATAAGTTAGAAGAAGAATATGAAAGTCAAAGATACGTACTTGTGTGTGAAAATCCCACAAAAAAATGGCATATGTGTGTTAAACCCCACATTGTTGAATTGTGAAAAGTTGCACGATGACATAGAAGATAACTTGATCAAGACGCAAACAAATTGGGGCATAACCAAATTTAATGCATCCCAATGAGTTGAAACATATCTTGAATACGTAAGAGTATAAATAATCAAGAGATGGATATGTTGATGTAAGCATGTGGAGTGAAGACTCTAAGTTAATATGTTTGAGGCAAGCTTCATAATTATTTGGGCATCAATGGCTCTTTTATCACAAAAGAAACATATATTGTAGAGATTAATTGCGCAAAACGGCAGAAGATGAACAACAAGAAGTGCAAGATAAAAGGATATATGAAATCAGGATGTGCAAAGATTTTACTCAATAAATGACACAGACCACAAAATCATAGAACTGATTGAGTGTGTAGAAGCACAAATATCTGAAGTTCATAACATTGAACAACATAGAAACACATATCACATATTGTAGAAGTAACACATTGTTTGCAGATATCTGAATATTGGATAATGTAATGAACTGAATGAATTGTAGATATTGTCGCACATCATAGATAGAGTGACCGACTGTTGTGACACAAATATCAAAAGGATAAATAATAGTACGTGAGATTGCAACATTTGTTGAATAAAAATATCATTGATCCCATATCAAATTCAAGAAAGTTCTATACACAACTATTTTATATCAAGGAGGCAAGAAAGGGCAAGGAAAAGGGGGTCATATCTTCCTTCCAATAGGTGCTAGTAAAACTTCTCATGGAGGCAAGAAGGGGAAAGGAAAAAGGAGTTTGAGATTCCTTCCAATAGGTGTTCGTAAAAATTCTTAGGGATGCATCAAGGGGAAAGAAAGACGGATTTGAGCTTCCTTCCAGTAAAAGCTGGTAAAAAAATCAATGAGTTGGAGCTTCCTTCCATTCGGAGCTGATAAATATAATTGGGAGTTGGTGCTTCCATTCAGTTGCAGCTGAAGAAACAATTGGAAATCACAGTCTTCAACAAGTTGATGCCTGATTTTTGTTGGTTGTATCTTGCGCAAAGAGATAGACATCTGTTCAGGTTGGTGACTGAAGTTCATGATTTGGAGCTTATGTAGGTCGAAGTCTTTACAGGTTGATGCTTGTAATCAGTAGGTTGATGCTTGTGGATCAAGTTGGCACCTGAATGAGTTGGTGCTCATAATTGGAGACTNCTCTCTCTCTCTCTCTCTCTCTCTCTCTCTCTCTCTCTCTATATATATATATATATATATATATATATATATCATAATTTTTTGCACAACTATATTTATTATTGTTTCAGAAGAAAATTTTGAAGTAGTGAAATTTTGTTAAAATGAAATAATTTGAAATTTATGCTATATATTGATTCACCCCCCCGCCCTCTTAATATAAGAGAAATCCAACAATTGGTATCAGAGTGGGTGTCTTCAGTTATAGCTTAACATATGGAATATACATCCAATGCAGATATGGACAAACAGGAAGGATTGTCCACTAACAAAACACCATGATTTGATGGTTCAATTTATACATTTTGGAAGATATAAATGGAAGTATATTTATAATCTTTTTGAATGGACATATGGAAATCAATAGAGAATGGGTACAAATTTCCAAAGGCGAATCTAGTTGAATCAGAAGCTACTATTGAAGATGAGCACACAATTCCTAGAACCACTCCAGTTGAACCAGATGATAGAAGATAGTATGAGTGGAATGCAAAGACAAAAAATGCAATACTTTGTGGGCTTGCAGATACTGAATTCACTAAGCTAATGTAATGCACTACAACAAATTAATCTGGGATAAGTTGAAGAGCGTCTATGAGGGGGATGAAAAGGTCAAAAAGAAAAAGTTGCAGACTTTTACTGTGATATTTGAAACACTACAAATAAAAGAAGAGGAATATATTGCAGCTTATTTTCTCAAAGTTGATGAGATTATGAATTCCATCGAAGGACTTGGTGTAACCATTGAATAAGATTCAATTGTGCAGAAAAATATTGACAACCCTGCCACCACAATTCAACTCAAAGGTATCAGTTTTAGAAGATAGAGCTAATTTGGAAAAGTTGGCAAAATATGAGTTACATGGAACTCTCACAGCCTATGAAATGAAGATCGAAAAGGATAATCACTCCAGAAAAGAAGCATCCTTTAATGCCACAAGGAAACCTAAAAATAGTAACCATGAGTGTAAGCACTCATATGACATGTCTGATGAAGAAGAATCCAACTTCGTGAAAAAAGATAAAAAGGGGACATAGCAAGTAGAAAGGTAAGTTTCCTTTCAAATAATTCAAATGTGGAAGAATTAGACACTTTACCTCCAAATGTACATTCGAGGAAAAAAAAGACAGTGAGAGTGAAGAAGAACTAGACTACCAAGAACAACGAATAGGTATTAGTAAAGTAGAGTTAAGAACAAAAAGAAATTTCCCAAGAAGAGGAAGAGTCTTTACACCAAGCAGGATAATGGTTCATTAGAGGAAGAGGAAAAGAATGACAGTCCAAGAGAAGTGTTGTTTATGGCACTAATTCACAATGAAGACTCAACAAATGGAGGGAAACCATCAGTCAAAGGGATTCGTTAAAGCACATGTAAACAATCAAGGAAATGGACCTTCAATGGGATTTATATGTCCCATTCAAAAACTGAAGCTGAAGAAAGGTCAAGTTTCATAGAATAATCTTCCAAATGAGAAAATTTTATGTAAACATTCCTATAATGGAATTCATTTACCATCTTCAAGATATGAAGAAAAAGAAAAAAAATAGCATAGATGAGAGATCAAAATATGAATACGAAGAAAGTATCGAGGTCGACTGGGAAGATGCAGTTAACACACTAGAAAAATTAAAGAATTCAAGAATAAGCAATAAGGCACTAAAGGGGCAATTGGAAAATGCAAAATAACTAGTCAAGCACACTAAGGACATGCAATAAGTATTGGAAAGACGAATAAATGACAAAGAAATGGAGCTTGGAAAACAGTTGGACTACGCAAAAATCAAGATTAAAGAAATCGAGGAGAATAAGTATGTACTGGAAGAATCTCTGAAAGAATCAGAAGCAAAAAATGAACTGCTAGTTAAACTACTTGCACAAAAGGAAATAGAAATTTCACACCTGAAAACTGAAGCAGTTTGTGCAAATCAAAGTGGAATTGAAGCATGTCTTGATGCAGATACTCAAGTTAAATTCAATGGCGGATCGATAATTCTAGATGTGATTCTAAGCAATCAAAGATCCCCAAAAGAAAAACATGTCTTGGTTATAAAGGAGCAAGTGATAATATCTATAACAAAGAAGGAGGATTTCATCGAGACCGACAGGATGCATCTCATAGAAGGTATGATATGCCTACATGATATGAAAAACTCATGTATACTAATACTTTCAGTTACAAAAATAATTTCAAGTAAGTGAAATGTTGGAGATGTAACTATTTTGGCCATATAGAAAAATATTGTCATATTGTAAGATGTTATGTGTGCGATGTATTTGGACACAAAGTTCAACACTATTCCAAGAAAGTAAAGAAGCAAAGAAGAACCTACTTGTATAAAGAAGAATGGAGAAAAGAGGAACATGTGTCCTCTACGAAAACAAAGGCAATTTGTGCATAAAAAGGCATAGGTGAAGAAAGTGCCTCGAGTATAAGCAGAAGAAGTAAGCAACTCCAATATAGCTCAAGTAGCAAGTAATTTCTATCGTCCTTGCTAACCAAGAAAAGGTTATGCAATATCCTTGAATTCAACAAGGTATATATTAGCAATTCAAAGAGTAAGTTAATAAATATTTCGGATAGAAAGCATTTGAAGTTGGTTAATTTTATTGGTATGATATGCATGTGTTCATTTATATATGAAGTGCATAGTGGATTTGTCATATATAAAGAAAATACTTCTTATTGGGAACACATGAAGGTTGCGTGGAAACAACACTTAGATTTATATTATATTCGAATGTGATTACAAAACGAAGCTTTAAAGCTCATATTGAAGTAGGTCATAGATGGTGTACAAAAAAAAATGGAGTTCTAGTGATTGCATACAATGAAGCCAAACAAAATTGAAGCAAAATATCACAAGCGAGAAGCCAAAGGATGAAATTGAGACAAGGATGGCTCAAATATGTAGTTTGAGATCTACTTCTATGTCATGACTGGCACGAAGATATGAAAGACACAGTTCCATATCCATTGTAGTTGGATTGATGAACTCCGATGACTGAAATAATGGAAATAGATCCAGAGTAGAGGATGATGGATTGATAGTCGATTGTTCATCATGAATATGGTTCATAAGGTGAAAAGTCTATCGTTATTGTTGCTGGAGGAGGTTGAATCATTTGGTTAGGTTGAAGAATCTCTATGAAGTATGTTGGTCGAATTGTGAGTGGTGGTACCATTGTATGAACTCCATCTCCTTAAATTGAAATTGCCAAATCCTCAGATCCACCCTTAGCCTTCCAAACTCTGCATATTGAGATTGAACTACTAAGACGAGACTAGAAATTGGATTGCTAGAACCCTAAAGGAAAGAATACATAATGGCGATAAAAGAAGAAAATCTTTAAAAACTTGATGGAATATGAACCGGGGTGATTGAATTTTCAATGCACAACCAACTTATAAAGATTAGAAGAAAATATCTTACGCGTCAAAGAGACGTTGAAGTTAATTGATTTGTGTGGTGTGCAATCAGAAGGTGATCATAAAGACGTCAAAATTTATTGCATGGATTGATGAATACTGAAGAAAAAAAGGAAAAAAAGCAGAAATCCAGTTCATAGGAATGATTTGAAGGGAATGATGTCACTTAAAAGCTCTAGTATAAAATCAACACGTGGACATTTTCGAATAAGTGATCGATCATATCACCTTATTACCACGAATGTTGACGGAAGGAAATATGTGCGATCGTAGGTTGATTTAATGATATCCATCAAATTTTCTCGTGTGATAAATCCAAGACAGGATCATATGTTGAACTCATTAATTAAGACACATACAACATCAAAAATTGAGAACAATTGTGACAAGACAAAATAACACAGTTCAATGTATCTGATGAAGAAAGGGATTAGATGCAACATGACAGTGGACCTGGAACCCAAAATTAAGAAAAAGGCGAAGTAATAAGCATGAAGTCTGTGAGATTCAATTACTGAAAGAATCCCTTTGCCATTGATGCCAAAGGGGGAGAATAAAATATAAGGAAAGGAAATGAGACAATTGAAACTAAAATATGGATATGTGCAAAAGAATAGAAAAAAATGAAAGCCATAATCATAGGGGGGATTTTTATGCACAAAAGAAGAGCCCATTTTTAGGGGGAGCTTATGGTAAGGTGGTGTTGACATCAATTCCAAAGGGGGAGATTGTTGAACCTTTGTGTTGTCATTGATGTCAAAGGACAAAATCAACAAGGCTCATTTTGTCACTAATAAACCAACAAGGTTTATGTTGTCATTGATATCAAAATTGAATGAAGTGCATGATATCTTCCTCACACAAATCCAGTTTGAATAAATACATAGAGAAAATTGTGGAAGTACAGAGAGTGAAAATATCCCAATATGGCATGGGTCATATGTGCAGATCTAACAAACTTGAAGAAGTTAGAAGAAGAATATGAAATACAAGGATGTGCACAAATACCACTATGGTACGGGACTTATGTAAGAAGTTAGAAGAAGAATATGAAAGTCAAAGATATGGACTTGTGTGTGAAAATTCCACAAAGAAAATGGCATATGTGCACTAAACCCCACAATGTTGAATTGAGAAATGTTGAAAACCGACACAGAAAATAACTTGATCAAGCCGCAAAAAAATTGAGGCATCACCAAGTTTAAGGAATCTTAACAAGTGGACACATATCTTGAATCAGAAAGAGTATAAATAAGCAAGATATGGATGTGTTGATGTAAGGTTGTGGAGTGAAGAATCTAAGTGAGTCTGTTTGAGACAAGCTTCACAATTCTTGGGGTATCAATAGCTTGTTGATCGCACAAGAACCATATAAAACATAGTCGAATTGCGCATAACAACAGAAGATGAACAAAAAGAAGTGCAAGATAGAAGGATACTCGAAATCAGGATGTGCAAATATTTTACTCAGTAAATGACGCAGACTGCAAAATCGCTAAAGTGACATGTTGATTTTTGAGCAATTATGAAGAGATTTGAACTTTAAAACTTTTAATAATGAATTACTAAACATATAAATCACTGAATTAATCGATGACACAAATAAACAACCAGAAGACAAAATATACCATGGGAAAACCCTCTCAATAAAGAGGATAAAAAAACACAACAATTCTTTTAAGTATAATAGATATATTTGTAGAGAATGGTTTACACCATAATAGCAGATTTCCCGATAAGATCAAAGAACACGGAGCAATAGAGAATAATGGTCGACTGTAATGAACTTGTCATGTTCCCAACGCATTAATGACAAGCCAAAACACTTGTAATGCAGACTATAATGAATGGTTGCATGCTAATCATGCATACATGTATTATAACTTCAAATTGCCTAACTGGAAAAATTCCTTATATATAAAATATCATCATGCATTACTAATTCACCATGCCTTTCATATTTGACATTAATTGATGATTAATTGATATCAGAGTGAACTCAATATCTAATTGGATGTATGCACCCTTAGCTAATAGGCTAATTTAAGTGTCATTGTGCTTTAACTAATGTGTCATTAGGAAATACACTTTATTAAATGAAGTGTCGTATTTTGACTAACTTTAATGTCATCTTTTATTTTAACTAAAGTGTTTAATTAATGCAAATTACTTTAGTTAACTAATCTATCTTTATTCAACACTTAGTTAACTATTATTAATTGATTTACTTGTTGTGATCATTGTGATTTCTTTAATTAACTAGAGATTTATAATTTAAGCTTTACACATTATAACATTAACTAAAGCTTACAATCTTTAACTGATACATACTTTGTTACATCCACTAAAGCTTTAATTGAAGCTTAGTAATTTGAGTTCACTTCAGTCATTATATTGGCCATTCGAATTTTCTATCTGTTTTATTGCTTATAGTTATTTCTAGAGTAATTCACTCTAGAGGTAGCTAATCTCTAAAGGAGACTTAATAGCAATCTGTAACCATGGTTAGTAATACATCACATAACATCTATGCTTCAACATGCAAAGCATTTCACCTCTATAACTCGAGGCCCACCTCAAAGGGTACCCACTCTCTGGATGGACACATGAGAATCATTGACTTGATAATACCCACAAGTTCAAATTGATATTACCCACAAGTATTTAGTATTGATATTACTCACAAAACTTTACATCACCGCCTCAATCATATGAGAATATATAGAATTTGATATTACCAACAAATCTGACTTGATATTACTCACAAGTCCAGATAATGTCTCCTGATGTTGTACATTTAACACTCGCTCTTAGAGAGGGAGACATTCTTTGTCAAACCAAGATTTTATGTCATTCTATGCATTATTTTCCATACCAAGAATTATATGAAATATAAAGCATTCTTTGTCATTCCAAGATTTTCCATACTTCGTTACAAACAAATACTTTATTAACACATTTGCAATCTGCTCATCAGTAGCAATGTACTGGATTCTTTCCTTATTGGACCATGTCTTCTGATGAATTGAAACTCCATATCAATGTGATTTATCACAAAACAAAGGGTTTTCAAAAAGTTATAGACTCAATATTTTAACCCAACAAGTAGCTTCCCAAGTTGCATTGCTCCTCAGCGGGTAGTACTATCTACAATACATTTTATTTCTGTAATACTAGCCGCAATATTTTCATCCAAAATGGAGTTGGCATGACCAAGAAACTTTACCTTACCACTAGAGGAAAAATAGAGTCCATAAACATTAGTACCTTGAAGGTACATAAGCATATGCTTAATTTTTAATGTCTAATCTCAAACATGATCTGACTCTATTATGTAACAAATACATTAAGGGACCTTATCTAACATTTAGTTTCCCTAAACTAGAAACCATGGATTTGTAATCCATAATGTCAAACTAACACATCAAGTAATTTTCTTACACAAAGAAAATCTTACCTATGTCAATCTTCATCATTGACTTCTTAGAATTCCTAGAATTTCTATGTTCTGGAGAATTTCTCTATGAGATTACCATTTCTTGTGACGTTCTCCAAGGCTTGACCACTTTTATAGTGGTTTCATTTTTCTATATCACAGTACCCCACAAGCCAACTATATGGTTATCTGACCTCTCCAATAGATTTGACTGCTCCCTGATAGTCCTAACTATAAATCTTCTCGATTATTTCATAGTCTCTAAGGCCTTGATAATGTTTCTTATCAAGTGGATTATCTTCTGATTCAATAGCCTTATCCTTTGATTCAACAGCCTTTCCTTTAGATTCTTTGTTGTAGGAAGTGTTTCCTCTAGTGTACCTTGGTATGTTGGACTTACCCGATGATTGCATGTTCTTTTCAATTTTCTCAGCCAATTCCTGGGCAGTATTTAGATCAGCAGGTTCTTTATCTCTTAACCGATACCTCAAATCTCTAGTGAATGCTTCAATATAATAGATGAGGATAGCAGCATCATTCGGCTTGATGTCTTTATGAAGATCAGAAACAATGCACCTGAATTTTGTATTAAACTCATCCATGGTTTCATTTTCCATCTTTTTTATGTTATGAAGGGCAGTAAGTTGATGTCTTGGTTCCTTTTTCTCTCCCAATTTCTTCCTAAAACCATCCCGAAATTCACTAAGAGTTTTGTAGGAATTATCAGCTAAGTCAAGGTACCATTCTCCAGCATCATCTTCTAAGGATAAAGAAAAGAGCTTCATTTTGACGTCGTCATGGTTATGGGAAACATCATTGCAATAAGTAACTAGGATCTTTTCAAGCTTCTGAAGGTGAGACTTGGCAGTAATGGCATTGTTGCCCTAAAATGTGGGGAGCTTCTTAATAGCATCATTCAGAATGACATGGGGAGCACCTGCTATCTGAGAAAAGTCAAGGGGTTTGAATAAATCCGTCATTTCTTGAGATTCATGAATATGACTCTCTACAGATAAATGATGGATTCTGAGAGAGATTGGAACCCTAAATCTTCAAGGATTCTATGAGAAGTCTATCTATTTAATTTCCTTCTATAAGCCCTTTTAGGCTCAGGGATGAAATCAAATACTCCTTTGGAGTTCCTTCGGGTACAATACCTTGGAGGGATATTAAACAGTGGAGTCGCCAGATAGATCGAGTTTTAATTTAATTTTTAAAAAACAAGATCTATCAATTTTTTTTTATCTTTTTAGAAACAAAAAGTTAAGTCGTACTCGGGAATAAAAAGATTTATCCCTGGCAACGGCACTAGAAAATTTTGTCGCATTTTACACACCTCAGGGGGACGTGGAAGAAATCTTCAAGCCACTCGGTGTGTCCTTGGGGACAAGTCTTGATTCAAGGCTATCACCTTGTTCTTGACTCCTCCGTTTAGGCCAACTCCTAACGAAACCAAGCGAGGTAGACCCTATTAAAATAAAATCTATGGTTTTTAGTCTACAAAAGAAAAAAATAAATCTAGGAGTTAATATGAAATTGGTAAAATAACACAACGGATTATTGCAAGAAAGAGATCACATCAACAGTGTATGACAATGTAAGCATCATTCATGACATTTTGTAATAATTGATTTAAGCATTGAAAGTAAAACAGACCAGTGCCAATGAATAAGGAGTGCTTGTAAAAGTGGAGTGTTGTTGTGTCGTGTAAATATTGCAGTTGTCTCATTGGTCAGTTTTAAAATTATTAATGAGTAATTAAGTGTGTGGGTTAATTGTGGGTTTGGCCCAACAAGTCAAGTCCCTTTGAACTGAGTGCTAAAGCGGTAACACCAAGTGTCCAACGGGGCGAGGATGAACCTGCTTGGAGTAGCCCCCTGACTCTGTAGTAGTTACCCTTTGCAACCTCCCGAGTTCTCAAGAAAATCACTTGTGTGGATTTTCCTATTAAATCTAGTAACTCATATCTCTTTCTAATACAGCCCACTGATCAAACAAGCTACAGCAGTGTAGAGCATACGAGGAAGGAGTCTTGGTAACTTTTTAAGGATTTTAAACTTGTGTTCTTGTTAAAAATAAAAACCTCCAGGAATCTCTTTCGGTCCAAATGGACCTCAATCGAGAAAGCGGAGAGAGGTTGATTTTAGATAACAAAAAAATACAAAACACAACTCACAGATTATCTTATTAGTCCTACCACGCATCTCTTTCCTCTTTCAGGTCAATCAGGAAGTCGTGGGGTAAGTAGTATGATTACTTTGAATTTGTGAATATTGAAAGTATATAATGCAAATTCAAAGTATACAATGCTGCAATAAAAGACAAAACTAGAAAAAAGTGAAAAAGTGCAAAAATCACAAAACGTAGGATCCCCCTTGGAGGATGGGAGTGGGCTCAAAAGAGCCTACTCGAAAATTATTTTTATTACTCGGTTACAATTCTTTAATGGAAACTCTCTTTGGTCCTTGTTATCTAGGATCCAAAGGCTTACAAAATTCAACGAAAAGGAGCCCGACTGAGAGGGAAAGCTCCGGATGTCTAAAAAATGTGTTTTTGGATAGAACTTCCTTCTCTTTTTTGATGGGCCTGCTAAAAACCAGCAAACTAATGTCAGTGAAAGATGCCGAAAAACACTTTGGAAATGTCTTTGGACAACATACAAAAATTATAAAATATATATATATATATATATATATATATATATATATATATATGTTAAAATGATAAAAAAAACGGGCAAAACGAACCAAGGAAAGCAAGCTTTCCTTGGGATCTTGGCTTGCCTTTGGGGCAACCAATACTACATGCACTTATATGCTAGATATGGCTTTAACTTTGAAAGAAAAATCTAATGCATGCAAGCTATATATTTCCTTTAAAATTCCATGCAAAAGACGATTTCTTTATGCCAGATCTATGATGCTTACAGAAAACTTTTGAAAAATAGAGATCTATCTTTTTGAATGCTTATGTATGAGATCTAATGAGATATTTTGCATATGATAAAAGAGAAGCTCATGCCTAAACAAAGTAACCAAGAAGATTTAATTTTTTAAAAGGAGAGTAAGAGGAGAGAAGGTTGGTCCGTTGCTTGAATGAAACAAGCTGGAAGGAGGCCCTTTTGTGGTGTGTCGAGGGACAAAGTCTTAAGCTTATTGGATAAGGAATGGCGTCAATCTTGATCCACACCTCATCCGATCGGGAACCTGCAACTAGATCACACAAGCCTACACAACACCTCGTGAGCTCTTGATATATATGTATGAAACAAAAAATGAAAGATCATGCAAAAATAATCTTATTTAAGCATATAACTTAGATTCTTGAGCATGCATAATATGAATAAACAAGAGAAAGTAATCTTACTTGCCTAGTTTACACCCTTACTTGATTCAACCGAATCCTTGAAGCCAGAATACAAAGCAGCACAAAAATTGGAGAAAAAAAATGCAATTACCACATTAGCAGCATAACGCTAGGAATCCACACAATCACATGCACTACACAGTATAGCCTCCAAATATTCTTTATTCGCAATGAAAATATAGCAGTATTACAATGGCAACAACTCTTCATCCAACTCTAACTAGATTGGAAGAGAGAAATGTTGCTTTATTTATAGCCAGATCCAAACCCCTGGAGGGATACCAACACTGAAGACACACTCAAAATCACACTGAGCTTAACCGAAGAGAAACTGATGAAAGACTGATTTGAACTACAAAGGTGATTGACACCTCTCTCAGCTACCTCACAAACAAATTGCCAACAAACCCAATTCCAAACCACTCACCCATCCTGGCGTCACTCTCTCCTTCACACATGAGCTTTTCCAAATCTGACATGAAGTGGGTGGGATCTCACATGCATGCGCTGGTCATAGAAACTCAAGATCCAACCAAAGTTTAATTTATGAGGGGTCCACTATCCACCTCCACCTCATGCGTGAGCTTCACATGACGTGGAGAATTGTTGACGTCAAGGTTTGTGATGTCATCCAAATACATATGCGAATAGCTCCAAGGAGAAAACCAAGTTTTAATTTTAACCAAATTTTCTTTATTTAAAAGAAAGGGGTTCCACCCCTTCTCCATTCGCTAGACTCCAAACCTTTTACTTGATTTGCAATTTTCCTAAGCGGTTGACGTCACCCTCTTAACATACCAAGCTACCACTCCTTTTAAACCAAAGTTTGAAACGCTTATAGTTTACAAAAGGGCCGCATGACATGGGGGACCCATGCCATGTCACCTCCCCACCTCATTTTAAATTAACTTTTGACTTTTTAAACTTTGACCATGGTGCCAAAATGGTGTAACTTAGCATTTAAATGTATTTTTATGCATTTTTAGTTGAATAATGCTCCATGAGGTGATTCGACTGCCCGACTGATGTGGAAAGTAGTCCTGGAGTAAAGTAGAAAATGAGTGTCCCCACGCTTGAAACGAACTCCGTATCTGAATTTTATTACATTTTGAAATTTTCTAATTAAACCATTAAAAAATAGCCTAATTTTGCGGAAAAAAATTATTGTCTCGGAATCAGATGAAACTCTAGGGGGACCTGGCACATGTCCATACGACTCAAAATCAATGCCTAGCACATTGAAAAACACTGATATGAAGGCTCTAATAACCTCCTAAGGCCGAAACACCAAAACAACTACCCCAACTTTGAAGGTGTGAGTGAAAAACTCAGAAATTATTAATCGTTTGTTCAACAACCAATAATAACCGAGGGAAAAAACACTCTAGGCTAGTCGGCTTGATGCCCAAGTCTAGGAAGATAAGCCTTTTATAAAAAATTAAATGCTAGGACATTTTTTACAATTTCCCCAAGGGGGTATGAACATGTGTTTACAAAAAATTAACAACGAGTTCCCAGACGAAGGATGAATGAATTCTGAATTCTGAAAGGTGAACATGTGTATGTTCTCATCGCCCAAGTCACTTGATAATATCTACTAAGCACAACTTAGTAGGTAACATCTGGATCCATCTAGGGACATGTGCTCTGAATGATTCTCTGATCAAAGAAGAGAATGTGAGAACTCTGGAATCTCTGGGTCCTGCACGAAAACTAAAGTCCATCAATAACACATATATAAAAGGCACGGGGTCTTTACTTGTTGACCAATATCCTATCACGTTAGTTCATATTGTGGGTTTTAAAATTATCAAAAATTGAACCAATATATTGCAAGTATTGGGGAGATGAGGGGTTTAAGGTTGGGGTGGGTAGGGTGGCTTATAAGGATTGAGGTATAAAAATGGGTGGGGAGGAGGTTTTAAGTATTGGGAGGGGGTTTCAACAAAAAGAGTTTGGGTCAATATCTCTGGAAATTAAGGGTATTCTTTAATATCCCACGATCGTACGTGCTATGTGAGAGGTTCACTAAGTGAAGTCCCCGTGATAAAAGGAAACCAACTAGGAAACTAAGCTATTGCACAAAGTTAGTATATAATGTACAAAAAGAAAAACAATTTTACAACAATAATATACAGCAAAACCTTCAAAGTTAGTACTATGATACAACATCTATGATACAAAAATAAAATACATGCAAGGATAAATTTAGAAATAGGCCTTGATACCACTGATGCCAATAAAGGCATCAAACCGTCCTGATGAAAAACATTTTGAGCAGAAGTTCATTCACTGGAAGGTTTAATCTTTCCCCTTCTAGGTCATTTAGGCCTAGGATTTGGATCTATGCTGGTTATCATCCTTTTCATCGTTTTAGTATTTCGTGACTTCCTCACTTCTCACGAACGTCCATTTTATCAATAACACTATTATAACATCTTTTTTTTATCAATAACACTATTATTACCTTGGTAAAAGTGCTCCAAGTTATTTGTTCATTTTCTTTATAGTTATTATCATCCTCTTCATCGTTTTGGTATTTCGTGACTTCCTCACTTCTCACGAACATCCATTTTATCAATAACACTATTATAACATCATTTTTTTTTATCGATAACACTATTATTACCTTGGTAAAAGGGCTCCAAGTAGCTCCCTAGCAATATAAAGAAATTAATTTTTAGTATTGTAGTTTCTTTGGGTAGATATTTGATAGGACTTCAAATTCTTTTATTAGGAAAAGGAACTCGGTCAATGAGATAAAGGAAATCTTTGGGTATAGTGGTGAGGGTTCCACTAGGAGATCACGATCAAGACGTTGAAAAGCTTTCTCAATATCACTGAAATTGGTAATTGACTCTCCATTTATTCCTAATAGTATGTCCTCTTCTCCAATGTTTGTTCATCTTTTGATCCAACCCAAAGTCAACATCTTTTTACTTGTAACATTTATTGTTACATGGTATCTCTATGTGCTAGCCTTTTAATCCACTTGTCACTTAGTCCAAAGCTACGAACTTTTAACAGTGGAGTGGAATCAAGTACGACCTCTAAAATGCAGATAAGAGGCTTAGACATCTTGACTCAATTTATAAGCAAAGGCGAACCTTCTGCTCTAATAACTAGCTGTTCTAGGTAAATACATCTTTACTTTCTTGTGCTAGCTAGGTTAGCTCGAGTGATTGAGTGATGTATATTGCAAGCAGAATATCTCCAGGTCAAATCTCTCGATGGTTATGCGTAATAAGGGCATCACTCTACATTCCCTCTTGGTAAGGTTCTTAATCAGAGCTAATTGTTTACCTTGTCTACAAAACAATACATCTTTACTTTTTTATTGAAATAATTATTTAATTATTGATATTTAATATTTTATCAAAAGTATTATATATATTTAACTTTATTATATATATATATAATGTACATTTGATTGAAAGTATTATGTATAAGAAGTCTGCTTCCATCTATATTGAATTTTTTCATTACATATGTTTTCTATATCGAATTGTATTTGTAAATGTATCTGTACTCGAATTATGTTACTATGGTTGTAACTAGTATAACGATTACAAGATAAAAATTGCCCCCAACCACCATGAGCAAGCTCAAACTCTTACCCGATTTCCATCAAAGCTATACCCAACACAAAAATTGCCCCCAACCACCATGAGCAAGCTCAAACTCTTACCCGATTTCCATCAAAGCTATACCCAACACAACCACGATAGCATCCTCTGCATCACGAGCATCCTCAAACTCAATAAAACAATAATTTGCGCCATTGGAATTTCCATTTCCATTTAGTCTCCATGTTCTTTTACTTCTATTGTCGTTGTTGTTAATACAATCATTAGTGTTACCATTAATGTTGTGCGGTTACAAAGGAGGTTGACTGCAAATAGGAGCATCTCAATTTCTATAGTCTTAACGTTATGGTACTCTTTTGTTGTCTTTGTTGTTATAGCCATCATGTTTATTATCAACGAAAAAAATCTTCATTGAATTGTTTCCCATTGATTGAACTTCCACATCAAATGAATATAACCAGATATAAAATTATATATTTATTTATTTTTAACAAAAATAATTGATGGATGATTTTTATAAAATAAAAAGGCTAAAGTGAATTAGCGTAAAAAGGAGTTACAGGGTAAAAGTCCAAAAAATGGAGCTTATAAAGTTTTTGGAACTATTGATTATCCCATATACAAACATCCATATTTCTGCAGGTAATTTACTATAACTACAGATAGATTTATTACAATAAATTCTAATGTACTCGCCTAGTACTAATAAGCAAAAAAAAATACCATATAACAACAAAAAATTAAGTAAATCTATGAGCACAACTCATGACCTAGTCCTGATCGCTTTCTTCGAGAATTTCTTCCAAGTATTATTCACGGTCCTGAGAACTTCCTTCATAATTTTCTTCCAGATCTTCCTCATTACCTTCTTGCTCGTCTAAGCTTGAGATATTAACTAGAACGATGGGTTGTCGAACAGAGAAACCCTCTGGGTTCCTTTGCTTCCAAAATAGTCCTTGTGTAGGATTATTACACAGGTCATTATGCATATCCATATACAGGGTGTTAACCTATGATTTCTGAACATGATTTTGTCCTCTGCATCATCTAGATGAATGTCTAAACATGACATTTGGGATGAAACTTGATGCATTATTTGCTCCACATCCTCAAATTTTGACATATTTACCATAACTTCATTAACCTAAGAATCATAGTTTAATACATTCACTTCTATTTCATCAAGATGTCCATATATACAAGAGATAAATGCAGTGAGTTGTTGAGCAGATTTTTCTACATTCTCTAAGAAAAATTTCCATAATAGGTGCTCGGGTGTTTGATTGACAAAATGCATCAATTAGCCCTTCCAGTTGCATATTCATCCACCACATATGATTTTGGATATCTCTAACATTTGCTTGGGTGGAACTCATATTGACATATAACCCTTGTAATTTCCTGTCCATATCAATTGAAAGCTTTATCGATGACCAAACACACACCTCCACTAAACTATCAATGCCCCATATTCTGCAATTGATGATGGGCGAGTAATTGGCATTCATTGTTCCAGAAATTCGATGATGGGTATCCCCAGTTCTCTCTAAAAGATCCAAAACAATTATCTGCTATACTGAACCTATGTCCCAAACATCCCAAGTCGACAAGAAGGCTGAATTTAAACGATGCCCACAAAAGTCCTCTTGTGTAATCTCCTCCTCGCAATATACACCAACGCTAAAAGGAAACCAATCCCCAGAGAACAAGGGAAGGCATCCAAAATCCCAATTATCTGCAGTAGCATCCCAAGGTATCTTCGCACACCAAGCCTCCTCCCCTCAGAACTGCTCATAGCATAATGAAGATAGATATGGTAAGAATAAAGGAAATTCATAACATCCACAAAGCCATGTCTACCTCAATGTGTTGTGTTATGCAACCTCGAGAAACTTCATGGATCCTTTTGCTTGAAACCTAACGAATGTACAAGAGAGCCAGTCCACAATCCCCTCGTCATTCCCTTATACTTCATAACGGTGGTAGGATGTATTAAACACAATTTGAATGCAGAGATGACACAACAATAGAATTAGGTAAGTCAACACCTTGTTGATTGATTTCCATTTAGCTTAATGCACCCAAGAGAGAAGGGTGAATTTGTTAGCAAGGTTGTCTACTTGCAAGTTGTTTCCATGATGGACATGAACGAATTGGATTTTAGCAAAGCATTGAAGAAGCCTATCTATTCTGTTTTTAAGACATCCAATTATTTGATCTACAATATATTTTTTGTCTAGCTTAAGAGACAATCAATATGGAATCACTGATAACTACGATGGTTTGCAATCCAAGGGTGATGGTTTGTTCAAGGCTTAGAGATATATTTAAGCTTAATTGTTAGTGGTTATACAATCAATAAAGAATCACTGATAACTACGATGGTTTGCAATCCAAGGGTGATGGTTTGCTTAAGGCTTAAAAATATCTTTAATCTTGATTGTTAGTGGCTATACCTAAACCATATGAAAGAGTTAAGACTATATTTCTCCCAAGATAATAAAAATGATCCCCAAATATATATATATATATATATTACAACAAATTACAATGATGGCCAGGCTCGCTATTTATAGGCTTTGATATATAGTCGAATTCTTCTTAAAGAGTTGAATTAAAATAATAATTAATTATCTAGGCTAATTGTTTATAATTAATTAAATATTTAATTTAAGAATGTAAAAACATGGATGTCTTACCTTAAGCTTTACTATCTCAAAACAAAATATAGCTACATCTACCTTCCTTTGGACTTGATCGTGTGACCTCCTAAAGGGAAATACATATTCGTAATCGTTAAGCCCCATTTGAATATGTTGATGATAACCTAATTGTAGCCAACTACTTTAAGGATAAGAACAATGCTTTCAGATTCAACTCCACTCTATACCAAATTTCTTTCTAAATTTTATTTTAAGAATCATGCTATAATAAGTAATCAATTTTCAGATTATTTAATCCATTGCCCTTTGTTAAAACTATTATTTATAATACACAACACTTGCATAAACAATCTTTGCTTATAAAGGTAGCCTTTGTTAAACATTGTAGCTCATTGATTGCTTTAGTCAACTTAAAATCATGAATCTAAAACAAGTTCCAAGTATAGGATTCATAAAATAAGGGAACTTGGTTTATTGCTAAGTTAACCTAGAGGTTTGAATCCAAAACAAGTTAAGAGACCTTGGCTCATTACATCTAATGTTAAACACATCAATCATTGATTGCTCTAGCTATTCTTAATAAAATATCAAATGGCAAAACATAATTGGTTTTGGTCATGAGATGCTTAGAAATAATCAATACCACCTGTTCCTCTTGATGGAAAGTATGCTCCAATTACTTTAAAAATATGAATAACTGACACATTTCAGTGATGAGATACCTAGAATGAGCAGACTATGGCTTAATGAATACCTCACTAAAAATTGGCATTCATTAATTTCTCTAGTTATTCTAGAGGTATCAATCCATAATAGATAACAACCATGACATTATTGGAATTAATTAATATTAAGTGGGAAGTATTTGACTTCAATACTTTTATGATAATTTTCTTTGATTGCAATCATAACTTGCAATTTTTAAACATTATCACTCATTGATTGGTAAGTATTTGACTTCAATACTTTTATGATAATTTTATTTGATTGCAATCATAACTTGCAATTTTTAAACATTATCACTCATTGATTGATTTGGTTATTCCAAAAGTACGAATCTGGAACTAATTTCACTCATGGCATGTTTAGAAATAATCAATATTGCATGGTTTTTCCAAGTATTTGACTTCAATAATATTTTTTTTAATTGTAATCATAATTAGCAATTTTAAGTTGGAAGTTATAAAATATGATACAATTCCATTGACATGATATAATATTTGTGACTTTAATGATATTTTTCTTTGATTGTAATCACAAATAGCAATTTTAAAATTGCAAGTTATAAAACATGATACACTTGCATTGACATGATTTATAACAAATATTTCTAATTTTAATGATATACTTCCATTACCACTTACAAATACACAAGTAAAGAATTATATTCAATCCCATCTTACGGAAGGATGTCATGTCCCCATTCCAATAGGCCTACTAGTTGACAATGTTTCACCCACCTACTAGTTCCCTAGGTTAGGGAGGAGGCATTAAATATTGCAATAAGGGAGATATGGGACCCAAGAGAACCTTATATTATCATTTACAAATTAATTTGGGTCATACAAATAATAAATATGGAGAAAATAAAGTGGCATTGCTTCATAAGGACATTTGGAGGTCCATGGAGGGTTTGGGTGGCTAGATTCTTCCTTACACGTGTCATGACTTAACCCCAAATTCAAAATTATGAGGGATGGAATGTTCTTGGAAGGTGAAGAGTCATCAAATGATATATCATGAGCCCAAGGATTCGAATGGGTGAGTAGGAGTAGCTCCACAAAGAAGAGGAAGAGTCTAGGAAGAAACTAGGTGCCATGTAGAGCTAGATTCCATACGCTTTATGACAACAATGATGGAAGATTCTATGACAAGTCATACCTGATTGTAGACCTATGACAACCTGACATGTCAGAGATAAAAATAGTCTCCAAGAGGGTGCAGGTGGACTAGGTGGAAGCCATTCAAATTTGGTGGAAGATGAAGATTTGAGGAGAAGGCCAAGTGGCATGGAGGTTACTAAACATCAAGGATGAGGTGGAGGAAGCCTATGGGAATGAATTAGACCTTGAAGGAACTTAGGAGGGTTATAAAAATATGTCATGAGGAATGGAAATGGATTTTGATCATTTGTGAATTTTCCTTTGGCATTTGGAGAGCATCAGCTTGTCCATTGCACGGTGAGTGCACACTTACCCTGCTAGTGAGCCAATTTCAAGAGAGTGAGATTCTCATCCAAGTTGGCCATGGGAGAGGCCATTTAGAACTCTCATTGGGAGCTTCATGGAGTGTTTTTCTGCAGATAAAAGGTTTCTACTGTTCGTGTGGCATCTCTCCTACCATTCTCTCAATTTCAACTTCCATATTTCCATGTTTTTCTATGAAGGTGCACTTGTGTGAATGGTGGTTGCGCCCCATTGAGTTCAGTTGATGACCAAGCATGGTTGAATGATTCATGGATTTGTAATATGTCTCTCATATTCTTTGTAAGTCAAAATCAGAAGAAATACATATGCAAATGTCCACATTTCCAAGCTTTATTGTGATGACTTTCCCTTTCAATGGAGATTGTATATCTGATGTATATTGCCACTTGGGTCAATGTTATATGTTGTTAGTGAGCTATTGAAATGTTTCCAATGGTATATATTCATATTTCTGTGTTCTGAACCATTATATGCACCATTTATGAGTAGAAGTTGAGCTTTTGTGTGTCATTTCCCTTAAGCAAATATCACTGAAATTATGCATTCGAATATGAAGCTTTAATCCTCTGTTGCAAAACACTTAACCACACAAAATGACAGTAAATGAAGTATAATTATAGTCCCCATACTCTTTTCTGAAATTTTGGATGGTTTCATAGGACTTGGAGATCCATTTATGCCCACACCATGGGGGGGTTACATCATAAAGTGCTAGTAATTTTTCCCTTTTTGCCATCATGCCAAAATCGAGTTGCAGATGTCTATGACCTGTCATAAAACTATCATAGATTCAATTGAGAGTTGTAAGACTCCTTACATCAGTCCCTATCAAATTCAAGACCCTCTTAAGCCATTCGAACCCCCCAGACTCAAAACTAGTCAAAACAAATTTTCCAAAATTCTGCCTTTGTTGGGAATTTGAAAATTGGGACATTATAAGTGGTATCAGAGCATGATCTTGGCACCTGATAGAACTCTTTATTCATGTTTTCTAAATCTAACCACCCTCCCTTAAAAACTGAGACTGGAGACCTTAACAGTGAAAAGGAAGGAAGTGGAGAAGTTAATTCTTTCCACAAAAAAAATAAGGAAAAACTAGAACTCCGAGATATGGATGAAAAAGAAAACAATGAGGACCTTAATACATTCATTAAATCATATCTTGAAGGCATGACCAAACATTTTATTCAAGGATTTGAATTGTTGGCTATCCAACTTGGGAGCAAGTCAACACCCAAGAGTAGTAGTAGTACACCCCATGATGAGAGGAAGACCCATGGGGAAGCCATTTTTTCAAAGATTAGACCTCATAACAGACCCCATGAGTTCAAAAATCATAATGGAACTGAAATACCTAAGCTTTTAGAGTCCAAAGAAGGTCCTTACACCACCTATGGTGTTAGAGAAACAACAAATGATTGGCAGCAATTAAGTGATGAATGCAGGAAAGTCCTACCTTTTAATCAGTTCATTAGAGCTTCTCTTCGGTTCAAGCAAGGATGAAATGGGAGTAGGACACCTCCTATTAATCATGAGTTAAAAGACACCATGGGAATAGTAACTATTCCTTCATTTGATGGTTCTTCACAAATGTCTGCTAGTGCTTGGTTGCAAAAATTAAGTATATATTTTCAATTAAATCCTATGGTTGAAGAAGATGCATTGAAAATGGCCATTCTACATCTTGACGGGGAAGCTAGTGATTGGTGGTTCCATGGTCTTAGAACCTTGGGACATGATCATATTTTCTCTTGTGAGGGTTTCTCCAATGCATTCATGGAGATATTTGAGAGGAAAGACCTTGAACTTCCTTTCAAAGAACTAGCACAATTGAAGCAAGTAGGAACTCCTGAAGCATATATGTTAGAATTTGAAAATCTTTCAGTAATGTTTTTGATGTATCTATGGCTAGGTTCATTTTATTGTTTACTAAAGGATTGATAGAACCTTTGATAGGGCTATTGAAATCCCACAAGCCATACACATTGAAGGATGCCATGAATTTGACAAGGGATTTGCATAATGTCTTGCCACGAACCAAATATCCTCCAATGCCAAATTTTCCTTCCAAGTTAAAATAAGGTAAGAAACCATGACAAAGGGACTCCTCTACGAAAGAAAATAAAGTAGGACCAAGCAAAGAATAACTAAGAAGAAAGAAGCTATGTTTTACATGCCAACAACCTTAGGTTCTGGGACATCGATGTGCCAAGGGGAAGGCACACTACATTGAAGTTTTTTCTGAAGATGATGAAAAGGAAGAGAAGGAGGAAAAAGCATAACTTGCAGCCCAAGAGGAAGGGTATGAAACAGCAGAAGAACAACAACCCACTCCTGATACAAGAAAAATTGCAACCCTCTCGGGTGTACCTAGATTCCACACCTTGAGGCTCAAGGGAAGTATACAAGGCCAAAAGGTCACGGTTCTAGTGGATGGTGGAGCCACTCAAAAATTCATAGATGCAACCTTGGTGGAGTGGATAAAGTTACAAGCTGAAACTTTTGATGGTTTCACAGTCATCATTCCAGGTAACAATTCTATGGATTGCACTAAATGGATTCCAAAGCTTCAAGTTACTCTAAGAAATCATACTATCACTGACAATTTTTATGTAGTAAATGTGGCTGATACAAATGTGGTTTTGGGAGTACAATGATTGTATTCTTTAGGGGATTATACAGTGAATTATCAAGTCCCTGAAATAAGTTTCAAAAATCTAGAAGGGAAACCCATCTTGTTGAGGGGAATGCACACTTACCCAAATTAAGTGGTGTCCTCTCACAACATGAGGTCTATCTTGAGGCGTGGAGACATAGAATGGGCTGATGAATGTTTAATTACATTTCCTAAACCTCACTTGAATATTTCCAAGAATCCCAAGGAGATAGAGCATCTATTGAGGAAGTATGAGAAGGTTTTTGGAGACCTTCCCCCAAGAAGACCACCAAATAGAGAGATGGAGCATATCATTGAGTTAGAGATAGGAACACAACCTATCAAAATGCAGCCCTATAGACACCCAAAAAGGATTCGAGATGAGGTTGAAGAGGCCATTAAAGAACTCTTGGAGTTAGATCTCATAAGGCCTAGTTCTATCCCATTTGTTTCTTTAGTTGTTATGGTAAAAAAGAAAGATGGACCCTTGAGAATGTGCATTGATTTCAGAGCATTAAACAAGAACGCTGTAAAGAATAGATACCCCATCCCAAGGATTGATGAGCTCATGGATGAGCTCCATGGGGCCAACTTCTTCTCAAATATTGACCTTAGATCTGGTTATCATCAAATTCGAATGAGGGAAGAAGACATACCAAAGACTACTTTCTGATGCCACTATGGTCACTTTGAGTTTGTTTCCATGACCTTTGGATTGATAAATGCACCTTCCACATTCCAATCACGCATGAACAACACCTTCCAGAAGCAACTTCGTAAGTTTGTACTAGTTTTCTTTGATGACATTCTTAGTTACAGTAAAACTTGGAAGGAACATTTGCGTCATCTAGAAGAGGTATTAAAAATTTTGCATGATAAATCTTTATTTGCTAAGCTGCCAAAATGTAATTTTGGTTTGACAGAGCTCTTGTATCTTGGACACATCATTGGTCAAGATGGTGTGAAGGTGGATATGGAGAAAATAAGTGCCATTTTAGAGTGGCCTTGTCCCAAAAGTCTCATTGAATTAAGAGGATTCATTGGAATTTGCACCTACTATAGAAAGTTTGTGAAGGGGTTCTCCCAACTCACTTCACCTCACACTAATTTGACAAAGAAAGATGCTTTCCAATGGCATGACGGGGCTAAAAGATATTTCCAAAGAATGAAGGAAGAAATTGTCCTATCCTAGCCTTGCCTGATTTTTCTAAACCATTTGTCTTGGAATGTGATGTATCAGGAGAAGGCATTGTAGCAGTCCTAAAACAAGGACAACACCCAATAGCTTTTGAGAGTAGGAAGCTACAACCACATAAGAATATTTACTCCATTTATGATAAAGAAATGCTATCTATCATGCATTCTTTGATCATTTTTAGACAATACTTGGTGGGAAACAAATTTGTGGTCAAAACTGACCATAACAATTTAAGGTACTTCCTTACTCTAAAGAATTTAAATGAAAGGCAGCAAAAGTGGGTGAATAAGATTCAAACATTTGAATTTGATATTGAATATGTGAAGGGGAAAAATAATGTGGTAGCTGATGCTTTATCTAGAAGACCTTCTATTTCCCTAATGGATGTAGCAGAAATTAGAAAGCCACATTAGAAGTAGAGTATGCCAAGGATAAATTTTCTTGTGAACTTTTTTATGGAACTAACTATGATGATAGGTATAAGGTGTTGGAAGGAATCATCTACTACAAAGGTAGAATCTATTTGGTCCCTAATTCGATTTTGAAGGAGGAAATTTTAAATAAATCTCATGATTCTCCTCTAGCGGGTCACCTCGGTTTCTTCAAAACATATCGAATGTTGAGGGAAAGATTTGCATGAAAAGGGTTGAAGGCTGATGTTCTGCAGTATGCTAATGAATGCCCCACATGTCAGCAAAATAAAGTGGAGCACACTCATCCATTTGGTCTTTTACATCCCTTACATATTCTAGCACAAAAATGGGAGAGCATTTCCATGGACTCCATCACTGGTTTACCCAAAGTATTTGGTAAGGATTGCATATTTGTGGTGGTGGATAGACTCTCTAAATTTACTCATTACTTTGTTGTTACTACCACTTTCACTGCTGCACGAGTGGCTGAATTATTTTTTAAAGAAGTTTTCAGATTGCATGGGCTTCCTAAGAATATTATCAGTGACATAGATAGAAGAGTTTTGGGAACATTTTGGCAAGAACTCTTCAAAATGGTGGAGACAAATTTGACACTTGTACAAGCTATCATCCCCAAACTGATGGCCAAACAGAGAGGGTGAATCAATGGTTGGAAGGCTACTTGAGGAACTATGTTAGTGGACAGCAAAAAACATGGATAAAATGGTTGCATTTGGGTGAGTTTTGTTACAATACTACTTTCCATATGTCCATTGGCATGTCTCCTTTTAAAGCACTTTATGGTTATGATGCATCCACTTTTATTGATCATATTTTTTGTGATGGTAGAGCTCTAAAGGATAAGGATTGGATTTAATAAAGTCAATAAATTTTGAAAGTTTTGAGAGATAACTTACAGGTTACTCAAAATCAGCAGAAACGATATGCAGATCAACATAGAATGGAGAGACAGTTCCAAGTGAATGACTTGGTGTATTTGAGGTTTCATCCCTTCAAACAAACCACCATAATAGGTAAAGATTCAAAAAAGCTAAAACCAAGATTTTCTAGTCCCTACAAGGTGATTCGAAAAGTTGGAGAAGTGGCCTATCAATTGGAGCTTCCCATGTGAAGCAAAATTGAAAATGCATTTCATGTTTCTTGTCTAAAGAAGGTTATAGGGCAACACATCTCAGTTTCAGATACTTTACCACCTTTGGATGATGAAGGAAAATGTGTTCTCATTCCAAACAAAATCTTGAGAATAAGAGAGAGAAGGCTACAAAGCAAAACAATAAAAGAATATTTGGTACAATGGAAGGATTTGCCTAGTGAGGAGGCCACTTGGGAAGATGAGAAAATTTTGCAACATCCAAACTTGGAATTGCTTGAGGACAAGCAATATTGGGTGGGGAGGAATGTCATGTCCCCATTCCAATAAGTCTACTATTTAACAATGTTTCACCCACCTTCTAGTTCCCTAGGTTGGGGAGGAGACATTAAATATTGCAATAAGGGAGCTATGGGACCCAAGAGAACCTTAATTTATCATTTACACATTAATTTGGGTCATACAAATAATAAATATGGAGAGAATAAAGTGGCATTACTTCATAAGGACATTTGGAGGTCCATGGGGGCCTTGGGTGGCTAGATTCCTCCTTACACATGTCATGACTTAACCCCAAAATAGAAATTATGAGTGATGGAATGTTCTTGGAAGGTGAAGAGGCATCAAATGAAATATCATGAGCCCAAGGATTCGAATGGGTGAGGAGGAGAAACTCCACATAGAAGAGGAAGACTCTAGGAAGAAACTAGGTGTCATGTGGAGCTAGATTCCCTGCGCTTTATGACAACAATGATAGAAGATTCTATGACAAGTCAGACCTAATTGCAGACCTATGACAACCTAAAATGTAGGGTCTAAACTAGCCTCCAAGAGGGTGCAATTGGGACTAGGTGGAATCCATTCGAATTTGGTGGAAGATGAAGGGTTGAGGAGAAGGCCAAGTGGCATGGAGGTTACTAATCATCAAGGATGAGGTGGAGGAATCCTATGGGAATGAATTCAACCTTGAAGGACCTTAGGAGGGTTATAAGAATATGCCATGAGGAATGGAAATGTATTTCGATCATTTGTGAATTTTCCTTTGGCATTTGGAGAGCATTAGCTTGTCCATTGCACAGTGAGTGCACACTTACCCTACTAGCGAGCCAATTTCAAGAGAGTGAGATTCTTATCCAAGTTGGCCATGGGAGAGGAATTCAGACCTCTCATTGGGAATTTCATGGAGTGTTTTTCTTCAGATAGGAGGTTTCTACTGTTCGTGACCCATCTCTCCTCCCATTCTCTCAATTTCCACTTCCATATTTCCATGTTTTTCTATGAAGACGCGTTTCTGTGAATGGTGGTTGTGCCCCATTGAGTTCAGTTGAGGACCAAGCATGGGTGAACGATTCATGGCTCTGTAATATGTCTCTCATATTCTCTATAAATAAAAATCAAAAGAAATACATATGCAAATGTCCACATTTCCAAGCTTTATTGTGACTAGTTGCCATGTGAAGACTTTCCCTTTCAATGGAGATTGTATGTCTGAGGTATATTGCGAATTGGGTCAATGTTATATGTTTTTAGTGAGCTATTGAAATTTTTCCAATGGTATGTATTCATATTTCTATTTTATGAACCATTATATGCACCCTTTATGAGTCGAAGTTGAGCTTTTATGTGTCATTTCCCTTAAGCAAATATCATTGAAATTATGCATTCGAATATGAAGCCTTAATTCTCTGTTTCAGAACTCTTAACCACACCAAATGACAGTAAATGAAGTCTAATTACAGTCCCCATAATCTTTTCTAAAATTTTGGAGGGTTGCATAGGAGTTGGAGAGCCATTTCTTCCCACACCCTAGGGGGAATTACATCATAAATTGCTAGTAATTTTTCCATTTTTTCCATCATGCCCAAATCGAGTTGCAAATGTCTATGACCTGTCATAAAACTACCAGAGAGGAAATTAAATATTCCTAAGACTCCCCACATCAGTCCCTACCAAATTCGAGACCCTCTTGAACTATTCGAATCCCCCAGAGTCAAAACTAGTCAAGACAATTTTTCCAAAATTCTACCTTTGTTGGGAATTTTCGAATTGGGACATTACAAAGAAATATCACTTTCTTATTCAATCTTAATTATTAATGATGTAAATAGCTTAGTTGTTCATTATCTAGATTATGGGGATGAATATATAGATATCACATTTTCATTTAAAAAAATTAATGGTCTCAAATAAATATCATTTTATTTTTCATTAAAGTATTTTATAACATATCTCATAATTAGTATCCTTTAGGATTAAAGAGTACATATTAATTGGAATTAATCTTTGTATACATCGAATGAACTTACTATACCCTGATTTTAGAATGCATAGCCAAAAGGGCTCAGGACCTCACTACATGATCAAAATCTGAGGGAAGACCAACACCACAACCAAGATCAACGTCATTGCATGATCAAAAGCTTAGGGAATACCAAGACCAACATTTATAACATAGCTCTAGTAAGACCAAGACTTTACCTTCATCTTGAAAGGTCTTCCCAAGTTAGATGGTTAAGGTCTGCCATAACCCTATGAAAAGACCGAAAATAAAAAAGTTGCAGTCTAAAACTTCGACGATTTTCTAGGAAGGGTTTTCGGAAAATCCAACAGGAATTTTGGAAAATCGTTGTTACAGTTGTCAGACTTACAAATTTTAGGTGCTCAGCGGTTTTTGAGTCTGCTGCATCCATTTTTGCATTCAAAAAAACAATTAGAACACTACTTGGTGTTAATGCATTTGTAACTTCAGAATGTATTCACTTGTATATTTCTTATTGTATTTAATCATACCCCGACGGAGGTGTTTGTTCCTCCGATCGGGAGAGTCATTAATATAAAAAAGTCATGTAAAGTCATTGAGGTTAACCCTCCATTGTAAGTCGGGGCAATAGTCCCCACAATTAAGTTGAGGTTAACCCTTCGTTGTAAGTCGAGGCAATAGTCCCCACAGTTGAGTCATATTAGGGTTATTAGACTCTCCTACTGAGGTCTGCCCTGTAAGAGTAAAATTCAAGTGGAGAACAAGTATAAATAGAGAGTGAGACTCTATATTTGATACACACACTCACTCAATAGTAGCGCATGAGTGAGAGAGGAGTAGCTCGCACAAGTGAGAGAAAGAACAGCTGGCGGAGATCATCTTTGTATCTTTGCGTTTTACTTTTTCACTTGGTGCTCATTCTATCTCTGAGGAAGTTGCGGGGTTTTCTCATTTATGGTTTCCCCGAGGAAAAATCTGTGTGTCTCTTGTCTCTTGTGATTATTGTTGTGCATGTTATTCTTTTAGATAAGATCCTAGATTATATTGATTAAATGATAAAAATTCTAACATGATATCAGAGCTAACCTGAGAAGAAGACATTGTGCAACTGCAGAATCTAGGTCTTCTTACTTTTTGGGTATCTCTCCACAGATCATTAGCAAAAGGATGCTAGGATAACTCTCCATTGAAGGGCACATCTTTCTGTCGAAGCATAATTTGATTCCGAGCATTTTCAGTTTTTAACCTGTCATTGTTGCAGGAAATTAGGGCTTTTCACAGAAGAGGAATTTTTTAGTGAGCCCGACATAGGATTGTTGTCCTCCTCAAAATCGAAATTTAGAGACCAATATCGAAGTTTTTGGTTGGGTAGAACTTCGGGAAAGTCAAACCTTAATTTGAAAAACCCTAAAAGACTAAAACTAGTCATTTTGGTGCATTCGCTACGTCTCGAGATTGGAGAAGGCTCAGGAGCCGAAACGTTTGCAGGTCGAAGATAAATTCCTGATTAACCCCGTGTAAAAGTTTCAGCCGCTATATTCTAGTAGATATGATTCCTCCAATTCAGGGTTCTAGCCTCTCCTAGGATTCAACCTTAAACAGGAGACCTAGGGAAAATTGTTATATCTCAGGCTACGAAGGTCCAAATGAAATTTCTCAAAATGTTCCAGATAGGGTACGGACTTTACTTTCTGTGGTAAACGTTTTAGACCCCGAAGGTGAAACAGTGACACGTGGTAGGCCATACAAGTTTTCTATTCTGAACAGTCCTAAAATAAGTCACCTTGGAAAAACGCACATAAGCCCCAATTGGTGAAACCAATTATGTTCTAATCTATGGTGTTAGAAAGACGACAGACAAGGCTACATCACTGCTAAGTTTTAGATACAGAGGAGGAGTATTTTCAAAGATACCGCAGAAACAATATCAGGCATTTCTACAGAAGAAATTGGAAAACTAGGGCTTCATGTTCCGAGAGCTTCCCTCCACTGTTTTCAGAAAAGGAGTACATTGGACAACTCACCTTGAAGAGGCACATCTTTCTATATAATCAGAATTTTGAAATTCCAAGTTTTGAAAATTAGGGTTTCTCTAACAAACCCTGGATCAGCCTGCTCCGAAACCAGGACGGACACCTCAAATCAGATCATGGGATTCATTCATTCGAGGAATGTGTGCCAGAAGGAAGTGATTACCTTCAACAGACTCTAACAATAGTGCACACAAGAAGAAGCTTGACTCATAATAAGAGAAGCGAAGATGGGAGCAACTAAAGATCAAGCTCTCACGATTCAAAGAAGATCCCTCAAGCGACGAGGAATATGAAGGACTCAATTCTTGAAGAACCTCTTATCCATCTTAGCATTTGGATAAGAAATGATGATGTCATGAATGAAGAAGATGATAAAGATGAAGGCGCAAGAAGGAGTCTACCCACGAAACAAATAAATATAAGTATTTGAATTGTCTTTTCCTATATATTTAGTTGTTTATATGACATTGCTTAGTTGTGAAATGTATTATGCACGATGGAATAATGAACAATATACTATTAATAAGCATGTGATGGGTAAGTAGCCCATGGTGCTCTGCAACACTCCATTGCTACTTATCTAGAATGAAACCTCTTTGCTGACATATTGGATTAGTGCACAATCTCAATGATGTCATGGTAGAGATGGAAGGAATCTAGAAAGTTTCCATGAGATATGGATGAATGTTGTATTGGCTAAAACAGTTGCATGATTATATCTTTATGCATAAGAATTTGCCATTATGAATATGCCTTATGAAATGTTTCTAACCATACAACTGATGTATTTGACTTGCAGGAAAGATCACGTACAATCGCCTACAAAAAAAAAAGGATGAGACTTGTTCCGAAGAACAAGTGACGACAGTTCAAAAAATAACCCAAAGTGAAGAATAGTATGACGAGACTTCAAAAGGCCTCAGACACACTTTAGTTATGTGACACTGTTGAGTGACATCATTGATGCAGAGCCTTCCATCTATGAAAAAGTAGCCAAAAAGAAAGGGAAGGAAAACACCAATTCAAGAAGAATGATGTCTAGGATGTGGTATCGCGACCTGAAGGGAAGTCCGTAGTGTCTTCCATATGGATCTACAAGATCCATCATGCAGTAGATGGCAACATCGTAGGATACAAAGAAAGATTCGTAGCACGAGGCTTCTCACAGAAAGGAGGCATAGACTACGAAGAGACATTTGCAACCATTGGGAGTTGAGACACATGAAAAGCAAACTCATGTGTGCAAATTAAAGAAGGCCTTGTATGAGCTCAGAAGACACCCATGGGATAACGACTACATGAGGAGCTTGAAGATCACCTAGAGTGATGAAGATCTTAACCTTTGCTACAAGGTTGAAGCTGAAAGCCTATAGAGGATGACAAGCTCACAGATGGGTGCGAGAAAAACTTTTGAAAAGGTTCAAGATAGAGGATCTTGGTACCCAGTGACCCTAGATGGATACATAGAATATTAGTAGCATAGGAAGCTACTTGTCACTCCAATACAGAATGTTTCAATACATAGGGTACGAAAGGAAAAGGGAGAATGATGCTCCTCTTTAGAGGGAGTGACTGCAGAAGATCCCAAGGTTCAACATGGTACGCCAGGATGGACAGATTACTGATGGCTCTAGGCTTTACTGAGAGTAAAGAAGTTTCCAACCTTTTCTTCAAGGTTGAAGGTAGAAGACCGGTGATGCTCCTATTATATGTCGATGACTTGTTCCTGACAGGGAAAGAGGAACTCATTAAAGTTGCAAGAAGGAGACTTGCTTCCAAGTTCGAGATGAAGGACTTGGGTATGATGCACTACTTTCTAGGCATGGAGGTGTGGTAGAGTGCGGATGGAATCTCCCTTGGACAAGGGAAGTATATAGTCAAGATCCTGAAGAGGTTCAATATCATGGACTGCAAATCCATGGCCACACCTATGGCATCGAACTTGAAGCTATTGAGTGATGATTCATCATAAACGATTGATGCCATGGTGTATCGTTAGATGACTTGATTTGTCTGATGAATACAAGACAGACACATGCTTTGCTGTGAACGACCTGAGTTAGTTCTCGACGGATCCCTGACATGCTCACCTGGTTGTAAAACATGCAGTGAGGTACCTGAAGGGTACAGTTAAGTATGATATGAATCAGAAGACTAACATGCATGGTTATGTTGATTAGGATTCGTAGCGCCACTAAGAAGAAGAGAACCTTGGGTTGCTTCTTCAGTTTGAGATCCAGTATGGGCTACCGGTTTGGCAGGATGAAGTCCTCCATGGCACTGAGTTGCTCAGCTATTTGTGAGGTAGTATGTTTCTTTTGAAAGCTACTATTTGATTTGATTGATCTGACTTGCATTTTTTTTATGATGCAGAGAGGAGTAGTGAAGCTCCAGTTTGTGATCCAGATTGATATCTCTCGAAAGAGGGAGTTCTAGCATAGCCGATGAGACAAGATATCTGAGCATAAAATCCTGGTGAAGCTCGTAGGTTGCTCAAACATAATCATTCTTGTAGGTTGTCATCGGATGTAATCAGTCTTGGTGAAGCTTGCAGGTTATCCTTGGACGTAATCATCCCTGATGTGATTCTATGCTAGAAATGGCCAGAGTGAAGTTTGAGTACTTCAGGGAGAAGCTTGGTGTTCTCTAGATCAAGGTTCCTTCCAAGGGGAAGTGATGAGTCCATGAGCCTTTATGACATGGTGGTAGGCGGGGCCTCCCATGGTCAGATGTAAGTGCAGAGCCTTTCTGACATGGTGGTAGGTGGGGCCTCCCATAGTCAGATGTAAGTGTGATGTAAGTGCAGGGACTTTCTGACATGGTGGCAGGCTGGGCCTCCCATGGTCAGATGTAAGTGTTGGGCCTTTCTGACATGATGGCAGGCTGGGTCTCCCATGGTCAAATGTAAGCGATGGGCCTCCCATGGTCAAATCTAAGTGTTGAGACCTACATCCAACATGAAAAAGGATTGGCTTTGTAGAACTTTCTTATGATGAGTAGAATTGAGAGATAGCACCATTTGCTCGAGATAGCAGGAACAGTGATGATGATGATCCAGCTTTGATTATGATCCAACCTTGATCTAGCTTTGATGATTATCCAGTAATGAAGACTTGTGTTGATGAACTATGTCAAGAGAATACCTTCCTAGTTAAGAGGGAGTGTTGATGTATTTGTAACTTCAGAATGTATTCACTTGTATATTTCTTATTGTATTTCATTATACGCCAACGGAGATGTTTGTTCCTCCAATCGGGAGAGTCATTAATATAATAAAGTCATGTAAAGTCATTGAGGTTAACCCTCCATTGTAAGTTGGGGCAATAGTCCCCACAATTAAGTTGAGTTTAACCCTCCGTTATAAGTCGAGACAATAGTCCCCACAGTTGATTCATATTAGGGTCATTAGACTCTCCTAGTGAGGTCAGCCTTGTAAGAGTAAAATTCAAGTGGAAAACAAGTATAAATAAAGAGTGAGACTCTTTATTTGATGCACACACTCACTCAGGGGTAGCGCATGAGTGAGACAGGAGTAGCTCGCACAAGTGAGAGAAAGAACAGCTGGTGGAGATTATCTGTGTATCTTTGGGTTTTACTTTTGCATTTGGTGCTCATTCTATCTCTAAGGAAATTGCGGGGTTTTCTCCTTTATGGTTTCCTAGAGGAAAAATATTTGTGTCTCTTGTGATTATTGTTGTGCATGTTATTCTTTCAGATAAGATCCTAGATCATATTGATTAAACGATAAAAATTCTAACACTTGGTTCAGATTTTAGAAACACGATTTTGCTGGTTTCCGAGGAAAAACTCGTCATCCGATAGAAATCGTCGAGCCTTTAGACAACTTTAATACAAAATAAAGGATTCCCACTAAAAGATTAAGTGTGATTCTCAAATGGAAGATATTATTGTTTATGAGCAATCACGCAACTACGCAATTTAGTAACTTGCATTCTAGTTTTGCAAAATATGTCAACTATTGTTAGGTCCAATCCACTAATGATGATATGGAGTCTACAAGAAAAATCCCATGCAAAGAATACAAAGAACTCTTAAGAAAACATTTTTTCACAAAATCCAACATTGAACAGATCTCAAATGAGGTTAAGAACTAAAAGGTATAATAGAACTACTAGGAAACGTATTGCATGTAAAAAACATCATACTCTAGGCCCTTTGGTGGTAAACACAACATTACTTCCATTTATGTATTGGTTTTGTGTTTTCCTGTATGAAAGCATCACTGATATCTCATCCACCTCACTTTTATTTCAAAGCATATACACTGTCTTCCAAGGTTATTCATTTCAGCAAACAACATTAGACAAGCTAAGAAATAGAGCACTTGTGTTGAGCACCTAACACACTAGGACACATGTCAAATGTGTTTGACACGTCCTCAAACTAAAAACATGTCAAATGCTTGTCTAACAAATGCCTTGCCAGTGTCCCAACATGTCGAACACCCATGAAAATGTATCCTAAAAATAAGACACGTCAAATGCTTGACCAACAAATGCCCTAGTGACGCTTCGACATGTAATTAGACACATGTGTGCAAAAGGAGAAACTTCAGTGTGTTTGATACTCCTATTTTTAGTTAAAACAAGATTGTTCTAACAATTTCCAACACTCATTTGATAGTTCATATTAGTTTGAAAATTCACAACCCTAGAAAACAATGAGTTCAGTCTAAAATGAGCGAGTGTTTTTTTAACGAAGAATTGTTGCTCTGGTTATTACAATTTATGATGGGGTTTGTGCTCTTTCAACTTTTGTCGTTTATTGATGAAGTAGAGTTGTGTCACTAGAGAAGAAAAGCTTGTTCCTAACTTTAGAATCCACTTGACTAGACTTGACAATCATGTATTATGTTCCACTTAGTAAACTCTTCCAATCATTATTCGCATAAAATATTTTTATTTTTGTGCCTTTGTTAGCTAGGCTATGTATTATGTTCCCTTCAATAATCTCTTCCAATCATTATTCGCATGAAATATTTTGATTTCTGTCTCCTACAGTTTCTTAGCTTCTGTGTCTTTGTTGGCTAGGCTATGTTTCTTGTTTGATTGTTAAGTTTATATGCTTAATAAATTTTTTATCTTTCTAATATTATCATCCTTTAAAGTCTAAACTATGATCATGTGTCTAGATATATTGTAGCATCTTTTTTTCTGCCAAAGATTAATTTCTATTAACAGATTACTTTTGCGGAGTTGATGATGTTGTTGATTGTCTATGTTTATTGTTTGATTGTTAAGTTTATATGCTTAATAAATTATTTATCTGTCTAATATTATCAGCCTTTAAAGTCTAAACTATGATCATGTGTCTAGATATATTATAGAATCCTTCCTCTGCCAAAGATTAATTTCTATTAACGGATTACTTCTGTGGAGTTGATGATGTTATAGCTTGTGTTTCCATTGCCGAGATTTGATTGTTGTTGCTAGAGTTGATGATGTTGTTGCTTGTGTTTCCATTGTTAAGATTTGATTCTTGTTTCTAGATGAGTGTTAGACATTTAAATTCCCTTTTAGACCACAGTTAACTAATAGGATGAGTATCAGCCACATTTCTTTTGTATTTAATCATCATTGATATAGGAACTAATTGTATCAATATTTTGTGCATGTTTTATTTTCTAAAAAGATTGATATTATCTCTATAATCCATTATTGTATTTGTAATTTGTAAAATATATATAAACATGTCTCTTATCAGATGATCAATAGCTTAACTAACAGGATGAGTATCATGTTGATGTATTTGTAACTTCATAATGTATTCACTTGTATATTGTACCTCGATGTTTATTCCGGGAAGTATCTATAATGTAATTGAGTCATGCAATGCCCCGATGTTCCGATTGGGAGATTCAATAATGTAAACAAGTCATGTAAAGTCATTGAGGTTAACCCTCCATTGTAAGTCGGGGCAATAGTCTCCAAATTTGTGTCAATGTTAACCCTCCTAGTTGATCGAAGGGCAAAGTCTTCACAATTGTGGGGCACTAGGGTTATTAGACTCTCCTAGAGATGTCGGCTCTAATCAGTAATTGTTAAGTAGGGGCCGACATGTTAAAGTGGACATTAAGTGAACGAAAGAATATAAATAGAGAGTGAGCCTCTCTATTTATCACACACACACTCACTCATTGGGGTGCATGAGTGAGAGAGAAGTAGTTCTCTCAAGTGAGAGAGAGAGAGAGAGAAGTTGTGGAGATCATCTTTATGTTTTCGGGTTTTACTGCTGCTATTGGTGCTCATTCTATCTCTGAGGAAGTTGTGAGGTTTTCTCCTTTATGGTTTCCCCGAGGAAAATCTTTGTGTATATTGTCTCTTGTGTTTGATTGATGTGCTTGTTATTCTCTTAGTCAAAGATCCTAAGATAATGCTAGCTTGAACGTTAAAATTCTAACATGGTATCAGAGCTAACCTGAGAAAAAGACATTGTGCAGCTGTAGAAGCTAGGGCTTATTACTTTTTGGGTCTCTCTCCACAATCCATCAGCAAAAGTATACTATGATGACTCTCCATTGAAGGGCGCATATTTCTGTCGAAGCAAAATTCGATTTCAGACATTTTCAGTTTTTGGTGCGGGGAATTAGGGCTTCTTACAGAGGAGGAATTTTTGAGTGAGCCCGGCATAGGATTGTTCTCCTCATCAAAATCGAATTTTAGAGACTTGGGTCGAGATTTTTTGTTGGGTGAAACTCCGGGAAAGTCAAACCCTAGTTTGACCCCAGTCTGGAAAAACCCTAAAATACTAAAACTGCTAAGTTTTGGTACATTCACTATATTTCAGGATTGGAGAAGGCTCATGAGCGAAAACTTTCACAGGCCTAAGACACAATCCTGATTTACACTGTGTCCAAATTTCAGCCTCAGATTCGCTATATTCTAGGATATATGATCCCTCCAAGTTAGGGTTCCAGCCTCTTCCAGGAATCATCCCTAAACAAGACACCTGGGAATAATTGCTATATCTCAGGCTACAAAGGTCCAAATGAAATTTCTGAATATGTTCTAGAAAGGGCACGGACTCTAATTTTTTTGTTCCAAGTTTCAGACCTAGAGGATGAAACACTGACACATGGCAGTCCGTACAACTTATCTATGTTGAACAGTCTTGAAACAGGTCACCTTGGGAAAATGCTCATAAGTCCCAATTGGTGAAACCAATTCTGATGAAACCTATGGTGTTGGAATAGGGACAAGAGAGGATACCTCATTACGAAGTTTTAGACACAGAGGAGAATTAATTTCGTAGATACCGCAGAAACAGTATCAGGAATTTCTGCAGAAGAAAATGGAAAACTAGGGCTTCCTGTTCCAAGAGCTTCCCTCCACTGTTTTCAGAAAAGGAGTACATTGGACAGCTCACTTTGAAGAGATCTATCTTTCTATCCGATCAGATCTAAAAGATTCCAAGTTTTGAAAATGAGGGTTTCTCTGACAAACCCTAGATCAACCAACTCTGGAACCAGGGCAGACACCTCAAATCGGTAAGATCTAATCTTTTGCTATTTTCATTTAAGGTTCTAATTTTAAAGTGATCTATCACATCAGCTTGATGATAAGATTGGTGAAGTTGACAAATTTCAAGCATGGGAGTATATGATATCTCTGAAGAAAATGAATTGGACACCTACATGAGTAGAGAGGTTCCAGTTCTAGAGGGAGATGAGGCTCAAAGCCTTACACAAGAAGAACTTGGTCAAGGCCAAGAAGATCATTGTTGATTCACTCACGAATCAACTTGTACCACAAGTGTCTTCCCTAAAGACATCGAAGATGTTTGATTCATTGACCAAGCTAGTTGAAGGGAAGAACATAAATCGGAATATGACTTTAAGAAACCAGTTGAAGAATGTGAAGATCCAAAATGCAGAGACCATACAGTCATACTTTACAAGGGTCTCTCAAATCAAATAACTTGAAGCAGTAGACGAAGAAGTGGAGAATGCAGAAGTGGTTATAGCCACCTTGAATGGCCTCCCAAGATCATGGGATTCATTCATTCATTCGAGGAATGTGTGCCAAAAGGAAGTGATTACTTTCAATATACTCTGGGAAGAATACGAAAGACTGAACTCTTGAAGAACCTCTTATCCATCTTGAGCATTTGGAGAAGAAATGATGAAATCATGAATTGAGAAGATGATGAAGCAGAAGGATCAAGAAGGAGTCTACCCACGAAACAAATAAAGATAAGTATTCAATTATCATTTCATGATATTTTTTTTGTTATGCAATTTGTTTATATTCAGTTGATGTATTATGCATGATAGAATGTTTGCATTAATGACAGTATACTACTAATATGCATGTGATGGGTAAGTAGCTCATGGTGCTATACAACTCTCCATTGCTACTTATCTAGAATGAAACCTCTTTGTTGACATATTGGATTAGTGCACAATCTCAATGTTGTCCTGGTGGAGATGGAAGGCATCTAGAAAAGTTTCCATGAGATATGGATGAATGTTGTATTGGCTAAAATAGTTGCATGATTATATATTTATGCATAAGAATTTTCCATTATGAATATGCCTTATGAAATTTTTCTAACCATACAACTAATGCATTTGACTTGTAGGAAATATCGCGTACATTATCACCTACAAGAAAAGAAAGATGAGACTTGTTCCGAAGAACAAGTGACGACAGATAAAGAATAATATGACGAATGCAGCGACATCATTGATGCAGCACCTTCCAGCTATGAAGAAGTACCAAGACGAAAGGGAAGACCAATTCAAGAAGAATGATGTCTAGGATGCAGTATCGATACATGAAGGGAAGTTCGTAGTTCCATCATGCAGTAGATGCAAACATCGTGGGATACAAAGCAAGATTCGTAGCACAAGGCTTCTCACGAAAAGAAGGCATAGACTACAAAGAGACATTTGCAGCCAGTGGGAGTTGAGACACATGACAAGCAGAATCATGTGTGCAAATGAAAGAAGGCCTTGTACAAGCTTAGAAGAGACCCATGGGATAACACATACATGAGGAGCTTTATGAAGATCTGAACCTTTGCTACAAGGTTGAAGATGAAAGTCTATAGAGGATGACAAGATCACAAATGGGTGCGAGAAGAACTTTTGAAAAGGTTTAAGATAGAGGATCTTGGTATCCAATGATCCTAGATGGATACATAGAATATTAATAGCAGAGGAAGCTACTTATCACTCCAGTACAGAATGTTTCAGTGCATAGAGTATGAAAGACAGAGGGAGAATGATGCTCTGCTTCAGAGGGAGTGACTACAGCAAATCCTAAGGTTCGGCACAGTGCGACAGGATGGACAGATTACTAATGACTCTAGGATTTACTGAGAGTAAAGAGGATTCCAACCTTTGCTTCAAGGTTGAAGGCGGAAGACCAGTGATGCTCCTGTTATATGTCGATGACTTATTCCTGACAAAAAAGAGGAACTCATTAAATTTGCAAGAAGAAGATTTGTTGTCGAGTTCGAGACAAAGGACTTGGGGATGATGCACTACATTCTAGGCATGGAGGTGTGGACAAGGGAAGTATGCAGTAGAGATCATGAAGAGGTTCAGGATGATGGAATGCAAGGCCATGACCACACCTATGGCATCGAACCTAAAGCTATTGAGTGTTGCTTCATTAGAGTCGGTTGATGCCATGATGTATCGTCAGATGATTTATTCCTTGATATACCTGACAAATATGAGACCAGATATTTGCTTTGCTGTGAACACATTGAGACATGTTCACCTGATGGTTGCAAAGCATGCAATGAGGTACCTGAAGGGTACAGTTGATTATGGGCTCAAGTACGAGGCAAATTAGAAGATTAACCTGGAGGGTTATGTGTATTCGTATTGGGCAGGCAATGCCATTGATTGGAAGAGCACTTCGTGGTGGTACTTCAGTATGAGACCAAGTGTGATCTCTTGGTTTGGCAGGATGGAGTCCTGCATGGCGCTGAGTACAGCTAAGGCAAAATATGTTGCCACTTTCTATTTGGGAGGTAGTATGTTTCTTTTGAAAACTACTATTTGATTTGCTTGATCTGACTTGGATTTTTGTATGATGCAGAGAGGAGCAGTGAAGCTCCAGTATGTGGTCCAGATCAAGATCTCTCGAAAGAGGGAGTTCTAGCATAGTTGGTGAGACAGGTTGTTGTTAACTGGAATATTTCACCTCCTGCAGACAGCAAGGTGTTCCACTGGTCTGAATGGTTCAGATCCAGAACAAATAGAGGACAGTGGTTGAAGACTCTCCTTGGACGCCGTAGATACCTGGAATGTAATGCCTCGATAGTTACTCTGTGTACCTGCAATAAGCTTCAACACGCAAACATATCGAAACTACCAGAATGTAATCTACTAATCCATGTTAGTGACTAAAGAATATAACAACATACATGTGAAATCAAACAACAACAATATATGTGGGACAGAAATCAACTTGCATTAATATAGAAATATGAAGAAGTTTACAACCAAGCCTTAGTGTTGACATGCATCTCCATGAAACCAAACATTCTCATCCCCATAAGCTCCGACTCTAGCTCTCTATGCTCTCCAAATGGTATTGGGCCAAGTGATCAATCCAACAGCGTAACAATACCTTAAGAGTTCTCCCCTTTTAACCATGGATATGAGCTTGTATTTATAAGGCTCAATTGATAAGGATGGTTGAGAGATTAGTGGATGAGGTGGCCTCTAAGATCCTAGGATGAGGGATCTCGAGCCCAACTGACCCACAATGATAGGGATAAGGGAAGACACGAGGCTCATGATCTAGAAGCCTCGAAAAACTTCTATTTTTCCCTTTTTACCCAGGGTACCGCGTTTCTCCTTCAATGACAGAGCGGTTCTGGTAAGAAACGCTTATGGTCTAAGGGCCATAAGTGGTGGCATCGCTTGTGGACAACAAGGGATAGGCGATGCGAACAAGGTACCACTCCTAGACAAAGGGGCAAGCGCAATGCTGGAAATTTTCATGGAAGATTGACAATTAGCATGAGTTTCCACTCCAAGAGCTGGGATTCAGGGCAAGTAGGTATGTCAAATGTCTTATCACATGATGGTGATAGGATTTTGGTATAACAGGATGCCCCCCAAAGCATGAGTCTTAGAGGGATACGATAAACGAGAGCTTTGAGAGAACAAGTCGTCGCCATGAGATGAAAATGTTGACTCGATCGAAGCATGTCGTCAAGTAGGCATCTGTAGTACATCAGTATGTTGACTCATAGACGCAAGTAACCAAACTCATGGTTGCAAACCAATACAAGGCAGATCCATGATAGGAATAAACAAGCATGGCTACTAGAATACAGCGTAGATCCATGTGATAGAGGACTCAAACTTGGACATAGCTACCAGACATACAATGTAGATCTATGTCATATAGACGCAAATTCGAGCATAGCCATGACCATACAAATGTGGATCCATGCTAGATATACAAAACTCCATCACAACCTGGAGAAAAACAATGAGTGCTTTAAACAAATACCGAGGGTCTTCGTCTCGTCTTCCACAAAGTACGATTCTATCCATGTGATTACAATGATCTGAAGTCTAACATGGTAGAAACCACTTGATTACCGACCAATGATGTGAACCGTTAACAAGTGCGAGAGAGATCACCATTGATGTCAATGATTCCCAAGGCACCTTAGTACAATCTCCTGAGTGCGAATAGATATCTTAATGTCGAACACCCAATCGATTCTATCGATCAAAGGTCAATGATGTGAACCTATGTCGAGAGCAAGAGAATCTGTCATTAAGGCATACAGATCTCAAGGTACTAAGTATTGTTTCTAAGACTATTTCTCGGAAGATGAGCTGTTGTCAACGGGAATAGTCTCGTCGAAGGAGGGCCATGATGAGTCCCACATCGACGACACGAAACTCGGAACATAGTTCTGGAATGATGTAAATGTAGTAACCATATGACTGACTCAAAAGATACTGACACAAAGACTATGGAGACTGCAGAGGTGAAACTTCTTCAAATTCCCTTTGAACATCGGGCGGCATGACGAAAAGACTTGGAAACATGACTAGATGGGACAGACACACAATGCGACAATGGACAATGAATTCTTTTGAAAGACTCAAAGGAGTGACATGACTCATGAAAGTGGATCGTCGCGGAGATCAGCTGAATACCCAATTGACTGACGTGATGTGCAGACAAGTGCCATGTTCAAAGGTAACAACAAACAACTGCCATTATTTACAAAATGATTCCCTTCCCATTTCCCCCATCATGGTTGATGAATGCCTCTTTTCGGTTTTACGAATTTAAAGAGGGTAACAAACACTCGATATAGCTTGTCGGAAGACAAGTTCAAACTCGTATGTTTTACGAACCTAAGAGAGAGGAGGGGTTCATTCCCAAAACGGGTCTCTTAATGTTTAATTTAACGAGTCCACTGAAAGAAAACTCGGTATCGTTCATGTTTAGAGAGTCTAAACGAATACGAAAGAAGACTCCAAAGGGATCCTTTTTCGTATGATTTAGTCCCCAAGGCCCGAAAAAGTATAAAATCATACCTTAGGGAACTCTTCCAATCATGATTGGCTGGAGTGTTCCTTTTTCGTAAATAGTCCTATCCGAACCAAAAAAGAGACAACCTACCGTCGGATGGAGGACTCTTCAAATACTTTAACGAGCGTGAAGAAGACAACCTACCGTGGGATGGAGGACTCTTCAAATACCGTCGGATGTTTTAACCAGAGCGCGAAAAATGAAAAGTAAGCTCAACACCATCTTACTGTTTTTAACGAGCTCGAAGATCAGTTGAAAGAATGCTTGAGGATTAGTTTCATTTTTATGCAAGCTTGAAACCAATGGGTAAACTATGCTTGAAAAAATCCCATTAACATGGTATACAGAGGTTGAAATTTGGCCCCTAGCATGATTGCTAGCGAAGCCTACCCCTAACATGGTTGCTAGTGGCTCGACATGCCCCCAAGCTTTGTTTCATTTAACATCGATTCTTCTTCCATACCCAACCTAAAAACCTGGTTACTAATGTGAAAATGTTCACCAGGGGGGTAGGAAGAACGACAATCGGGCTGGTGAAAAGAAGGTTCCAATTCTAACACTAAAGTGAAGACTCGACTCAAGGGAAGGGGATCTGTTTCATTTTTACAGAAGGTAACTATGCTTGGAACATGGTTTCATTTTTATGTAAATTTGAAACCAAAAGGTAAACTATGCTTAAGGAGACCTACTTCATTTTTTAATGAGCTTGAAATAGAAAATGAACTATACTCAAGAATGATTTCATTTTTATGCAAGCTTGAAACCAAAAGGTAAACTATGCTTAAGGAATCCTACTTCATTTTTTAACGAGCTTGAAATAGAAAATGAACTATGCTCAGGAATGATTTCATTTTTATGCAAGATTGAAACCAAAAGGTAAACTATGCTTGAGGAGATCCATTTCATTTTTTAACGAGCTTGACATAGAATGAGAACTTTGCTCAAAAGCATCTGTTTCCTTTTTTAACGAGCTTAACACAGAATGGGAACTATGCTTGCCACATGGTTTCATTTTTATGCAAGCTTGAAACCAAAAGATAAACTATGCTTAAGGAGCGGTTTTATTTTTTAACGAGCTTGAACCCAAAAGTAAACTATGCTCTCCAACCTGCTCCTACCAAACATGATATCTAGAGATTGGTAGGTTGCCCCCATTTCATAAAAGCTAGCGATTGAGCTCCATTATGATGTCCATAGACTAGAGCCATGCCCCCCATCTTACCTATGATGGGAAGAAGCTAACTAGAAGAAGGGGAAGGAACCACAAGAACATGCGACACATTCAGGGCAGTCTGATTACTAAGAGTAATGTGATGGTCAGGTGCAACAAAGGAAAGCTGATCAATGGTCACAATCTTCCCATCATGGGGAAAATGCATAACTCTAAAGAGTGTGGACACAACAGCGTTCATGGCATAAACATAATCACGTCCAAGGAGTAGATTAAAATCTAAAGGACCTTGGACCAACATAACATCAATACAGACAGTTTTCCCTCCTAATGTAACAGGCAAACAAGGAAGGGTCCCTAAAGGTGAGGTAGGCCTGCGATTAAAAGCTAGTATTTGATTGGTGCCTGGCACAAGATAAGGAGAACCTAAAGCTTGCCAAGCAATTGAGGATAGAATACTAACAGAAGCCCCTTCGTCAACAATAGTGCGAAGTATCCGCCTAGCAGTAACATTCACAACTATCTGGAAAGGAACACTCGAATGAAGACGAGACTCTGTTAGGTTACTCCAGTCAAAAGAAATAACCTCACTACTCTGAGAGGGTTCTGTCGAAACAGACAAGATTTCCTCTTGTCGAGAACAATCAGAATGAAGCCTAAAAACTTCAACAAGTTTCAGTTCATTCTCTACTGGAAGAGAAGAACAAGACAAAGATTTGGTCAGAGAGACTACTTTAGTCTTAACACTCTCTGATGAAAGAGCAGGATCGGGTGGAAATGACACTGACTCGACCACTTTAACTTCACTCTCCAAAGGAAGAGTGGGACCAACCACAGATAAATCCGAATCGACCACTTGGTCAACCAGCAAGGAATCGAGGGATAACTTACTATCACTTGTTGGAATCACCTGTTGATGATCAGTAATATTTTCCAACCAACATAGAGCTTCATCCATGCTTGGACAAAGAAAAGTACGATGCATAGCCTTGCATATCAAACAAGGATACGAGACTTTACCCTTACGACCTTTTACCAATGGGTCACTAGTTGAGGGAGTATCATCAACATAATGATCAGAGGTTGATGACACAGACGGTTTGGACCTTTTAGACCACTCTTCTTATACACGGGAGAGACCAGGACACTCCTTAAGAAGGTGGTCCCCCTTGCAAAGCTTACAAGGGAACTTGGGTTTTTCGATTGTTCTCTTAGAACGAACACCATCAAGAGCAGATGGTTGCTGCTTTTTCTCTTACTTATCCTTCTTCTTCTTACCCTTCCCTTTCTTCTTCTTCTTATCCACATGACTACTAACCATAGAGCTTTGGTCAAGCGAAGAAGAAGAAAGGGATGAAGCAACAACCAACAAAGAAGGAGAGGGATTAGGTTGAGGTCGATCCTCTCCCGGAGGAGAGGTGAGGTGACATTTGAGACATTAGGTGTAACAGGAATTACCGGATTAAAAAGCTAGACCGGTAATCCTATAGTTAATCCAGGAAGATTTAGAGTGGCAATAAAGGGAGGACCAATACCTTCACTTGGAAGGAATACAAAAGGCACACCTTGGAAAGGGACCTCTTGAGTGGTAGTCCCAGATGAGGATGCCATCTCTAAACTCTCTAATAACCCCCTAACTACCACACACAAGCAAGTACTACTCAAACTAAAAGCAACAAGCAAACATGTGAAAGGAGTGGATAAGAGTCAGGAACCTCACAGGACAGGCCAAAAAGATAACTCAGATGGTTTGAGGATTCCTAAAAGGGTCTCTCGATATACGCTAAGTACGTGGGAGCTCAAATCGGTACTAGTGCTGTCTAATGCATAACCGTTCACAAGGGACCTTCCGATATACAATCGAGTATGTGAAGTACATTTTCTATATACCTCAAGGCTACGTAAAAGGTCGTTCGATATACCGACGGTACGTGGAAGAACCGCGAATCCCAGAATGTAATGCGGACAAATAACGACAGCTCCTACGCTTAACGACACCCGAACACGTCTCTAACTTATCACTCAAATTGCTAAAAGTTTTAACCTAGTACTACCGTTAATTTTATCTTGTGCGTTTAGGTGGAACCATGGAGTGAAAACTTGAAATTAAAGAAGATGTACACTGATCTATATGATAATGCAAGTTTTCCTCTTCAATGAAATTCTACTTAAGAGAGGGAGAGAGATTTACTTTTCTTCCCAAAAAATGCACACCCAAATGCAAATGCAATTCTATCTTTTCAAACAAAAAGTGAAATATCAATGCACCCCAAACAATCTTCAAAGCAAATAAGAAAGAAAGCTAGAGAACATATAACATAGATCAAAATGTTTCCTATCTTTTCATGCTTGAAAAAGACGCATAAAAACTTAATGGAAAGATGATTTCACTAACGTTTTCAAACAAAATTAACTCTAATGCACGCAAAGCTGAAAATAGATATTTCTTCTTAATGAAAGTAAGATCTAGAATTTCAAACAATCATGCACAAAACAAGAAGAAAATCGTTCAACAAACTTGCAAATAAAGCAAAAGAGAGAGAAAACTAAAACTTCTCTTTAAAACATACAAGCAAACGAAGAACCAATCTTTCCTACCAAGCACTGAAAAAATCAGCATGCAAAAGGAAACAAGAATCACCCAAGAAAAGAAAGACTCAAACAACATGGATCACTCATGCATTCCAAGTCCAAAACAAACCAAAGCCTACACATGAAAATGAAATGTATATTTTCCAATTCCAATGAATAATACCTGCAGAAAAGAGCAAGATGTTTCAAGAAAAGAAAAGGATGTATAATCTAATGCAAGAAACACAAACTCGCTTTGAATGCAAAGGGAATATAACAATCAAAGTGACTGTAGAATACACAATTCAAACCAAAACCCACCGAGTCAGATAGCAGATCTGACTAGAGAGAGTTAGATAAGGAGCCTGGATTCGGACAAGAGTTAAAAGACCAAGGAAGATCAGATCAACTGATACATATATTCATTCCCCAGCGGAGTCGCCAGATTTGTTAGCTAGAATATTTCACCTCCTACGAACAGCAAGGTGTTCCACTGGTCTGAATGGTTCAGATCCAGAACAAATAGGACAAAGGTTGAAGACTCTCCCTGGACGTCATAGATACCTGGAATGTAATGCCTCGATAGTGTTGAAATATTGTAACTTTGAAGAATATTCTATATATATCTTTTGCGGTCCCCGATGGTCCTACCGAGAGAACCACTTGTATTATCTTGTACCCTGATGCTTCTAATCGGAAGAACTAATAAGAGTCATGAGGTTGTCCCCTCTAATTGTAAAGGTGGGTCATTAGCACCCTAGTGTGGTTACTTAAGCCTACATGTGTAACTCGATCCTACATAATTAACTTGAGCCTACATGTTGGATGAGTTAATTGAAGTGAACGGATGAATATAAATAGAGGTGTAGCTCTCCTCATTTGAGCACACATTCTCACTTGTGTAGCGCATTAGTGGAGAAGAGAAGTAGCTGGAGAAGGAGGAGGATCAGGCTTTGATCTCCTTGCTGGTTTTATCTTTTATCCTTTTGGAGCATCTATATTGAGGAAGCTTTTGCTGGGTTTTTCCCTTTAGGGTTTTCCCAAGATAAATCTTTGTGTTCATTTTGTATTGTTGTGCTTGTCTATCTTTCAGTAATCCTGTTTATATGCTTTTGTTATGAAAATGAAATGAAGTACTGATGTCTTAGCTAAGCATATGAAAAGTTAACATGGTATCAGAGCCACCCTGAAAAGAAGACATTATGTAGCTACAAAATCTAGGGCTTCTTACTTTTTGGTTCTCTCTCCACAATCGATCAGCAAAAGAAGGCTAGGCTGACTCTCTATTGAAGGGTGCATCTTTCTGTCGAAGCGGAATTCGATTTCGAGCATTTTCAGTTTTCGGTGTGGGAAATTAGGGCTTCTTGCAGAAAACGAATTTTTGAGTGAGCCCAACATAGGATTGCTCTCCTCATCAAAATCGAAGTTTAGAGACCTGGATCAAGAATTTTGGTTGGGTGAAACTCCGAGAAATTCAAACCCTAGTTTGACCCAGAGCTAGAAAAACCCTTAATACTAAAACTGCTAAGTTTTGGTATATTCGCTATATCCCAATATTGGCGAAGTTTCAGGAGCTGAAAATTGCAGAGACCAAAGATATAATCCTGATGAACCAGTGACACGTGGCATGCCGTACAACTTCACTATTCTGAACAGTCTTGTAACAGGTCACCTTGGGAAAATAATCATAAATACCAATTGGTGAAACCAATTCTGATGAAACCTGTGGTGTTGGATCAGGGACATGCGAGGTTACCTTAGTGTGAAATTGCAGACACAGAGGAGCAGTAACTTCGGAGATATCACAGAAATAGTAACAGGCATTTCTGCAGAAGAAATTGGAAAACTAGGGCTTCCTGTTCCGAAAGCTTCCCTCCACTGTTTTCAGAAAAGGAGTACATTGGAAAGCTCCATTTGAAGAGATCTATCTTTCTCTCCAATCAGATCTGAAAGATTCCAAGTTTTGAAAATTAGGGTTTCTTTGACAAACCTTAGATCAGCCAGCTCCGGAAGCAGGACAGACACCTCAAATCGGTAAGATCTAATCTTTTGCTATTTGCATTTGAGGTTCTCATTTCAAAGTGATCTATCACATCAGCTTGATGATAAGCTTGGTGAAGTTGAAAACTTCCAAGCATGAAAGTATTTGATCCCTCTAAAGAAAATGAATTGGACACCTACATGAGTAGAGAGGTTCCAGTTCTAGAGGGAGACGAGCCTCCAAGCCTTACACAAGAAGAACTTGATCAAGGCCAAGAAGATCACTGTTGATTCAATCACAGATCAACTTGTACCACAAGTGTCTTCGCTAAAGACACCGAATATGTTTGATTCCTTGATCAAGCTATTTGAAGATAAGAACATAATTCAGAAGATGGATTTGAGAAAACAGTTGAAGAATGTGAAGATCCAGAATGCAGAACATCTTGAAGCGGTAGAAGAAGAAGCAGAGAATGCAAAAGTGGTGATAGCCACCTTGAATGGCCTCCCATGATCATGGGATTCATTCATGCGAGGAATGTGTGCCAGAAGGAAGTGATTACTTTCAGTTGACTTTAGGAAGAAAAAGAAGCTCATCTCATAAGAAGAGAAGAAGAAAGATTGGAGCAAATTGAAGATCAAACTCTCACCATTCAAAGAAGATCCCTCAAGCGATGAGGAATATGAAGAACTCAATTCTTGACGAACCTCTTATCCATCTTATCATTTGGAGAAGAAATGATGATTTCATGAATGAAGAAGATGATGAAGGAGAATGATCAAGAAGGAGTCTACCCACAAAACAAACAAAAGATAAGTATCCAATTGTCATTTAATGATATTGTTTTGTTATGCATATTCAGTTGATGTGTTATGCAGGATAGATTGTTTGCATTAATGATTGTATACTACTAATATGCATAAGTAGCTCATGGTGCTATACATCTCTCCATTGCTACTTATCTAGAATGAAACCTCTTTACATGACATATTGGATTAATGCACAATCTCAATAATGTCATCTAGAAAGTTTCCGTGAGATATGGATGAATGTTGTATTGGCTAAACAGTTGCATGATGCATAAGAATTTGTCGTTATGCATATGTTTTATGAAATAGTTCTAACCATGAAATTGGTGCATTTGAATTGTAGGAAAGGTCCTGAACAACCTCTTACAAGAAAACAATGATGAGACTTGTTTCGAAGAACAAGTGATGACAATTCAATAAACATGAATCTGAAGCTCCCAGGGTCAGAGACACCATGACGAAAGAAAGAGCTTCAGAGAGCGGTAGATCCACCTTGAAGGATGAAGACCACCATGGGTATAAGAGATAACTCAAGATGAAGAAAAGAATGCTATGATCAAAGAATAACAGTTGATCATGGGGAATGATGTATACGATATGATTTCGAGACATAAAGGGAAGTACGTAGTATCTTCCATATGGATCTACAAGAACAAGTGTACAAAGCAAAGGTTCATGATTTGCCTCAGAAAAAATAGACTATGACATGACATACTCTATTCACAAGTATATATCAAGCATAGAGCCACCTATACAGAATGAAGAGGGAAGATGATACTCCACTTCAGGGGGAGTGACTACAGAAGATATCTAAGTTCGACATGGTACAACATGATGGACAGCTTCCTGCTGGATCGAGACTTTACCAAGAGTAAAGAGGGTTCCAACCTTCAAGGTTGAATGCAGAAGACTAGGATATGTTGATGACCTGACAAGACGAACTCATGGAAGATGTTATGATGTTTGGGATACAATTCCCAAACCAGAAGGAAAGAGTATAGTATCCTCCAAATGGATATGCAAAATAAAGCATGCAGCTGACGGAATTATTGAGAAGTATAAAGCAAGATGTGTGGCCAGAGGTTTCTCTCAGAAAGAGGGAATTGATTATGAAGAGACATTTGCCCCAGTAGCACGGTATACTTCAATTAGAGCTACCATGGCACTTGCATCCATGATGAAGTGGGACTTACACCAGATGGATGTGAAAACATCTTTTCTAAATGGTGTGATCAAAGAAGAAGTATACATAGAACAGCCACAAGGATTTGAAGTTGAAGATAGACATACTCACGTATGCAAGTTGAAGAAGGCATTATATGGTCTTAAACAAGCTCCTCGAGCTTGGTATGAAAGAATAGATGGTTTCTTGTCGAGCATGGGCTTTACCAAAAGTAAAGCTGATCCTAACCTTTATCTCAAGGTTGTAGAAGATGAACTTGTCATCATGTTATTATATGTAGATGACTTATCCTTGATAGGAAATGAGAAACAGGTCATGGAAAGCAAGAAGAAACTAGCAGAAGAACTTGAGATGAAAGACCTTGGGTTAATGCATTATTTCCTAGGTCTGGAAGTATCGCAAAGTTCAGAAGAAATCTTTCTCAACCAAGGAAAGTATGCGGTAGAGATATTGAAGAGATTCAATATGTTGGAATGCAAAGTCATGGCCACACCCATGGACTCCAACCTGAAGCTGTTAGCTGATGACTCATCAGAGTTAGTGGATATGACTCATTACAGACAGATCATTGGGTCATTGATGTACTTAACAAATACCAGACCAGACATTTGTTTTGCTGTGAACACCTTAAGTCAATATCTTGTTCAACCAAGACAAGTTCACCTAGTAACTGCAAAACATGTGATGAGATATCTGAAAGGGACTATAGACTTTGGTTTATATTATGATGGTATCCATGGGTATAGATTGTATGGCTACACAGATGCAGATTGGGATGGAAGTATCTCAGACACGAAAAGCACATTAGGTAAATGCTTTTGTTTGGGGTCTGCTATGAGTTCATGGTTTAGCAGGTAACAGTCCAGTGTTTCTCGTAGCATGGCTGAAGCAGAATACATAGCAAATTGCTCTGCTAAGTTGTGAAGCCATATGGCTACGGAAGCTAATATCAGGTCGCTTTTAACTGAAGATGGATACTACATTGATTCTATGTGATAACGAGAGTTGTGATAACAGAGAACCCCGTGTTCTGTCGTAACACATAGAAATCCGATATTTCTACATTCAAGATAAAGATGTAGATGATGGTGACCTGATGATGCTTTCAGTACTCACATACTAGAGATACAGATGGTGATAGTTCAGTATTCACATACTAAAGATGTAGATGAAGATGGTGATGCGCTGACAAAGCCTCTGTCTCGGGTAAAGTTCGAACACTTTCGAGACAAGCTTGGTATGGTTCAGAAAGACCTTCCCTGAAAGGGGGAGTAGTGATGTTGCAGTGGGATTATATCATCCCTGGACACTTGCCCTAAAGTGATCCGGAGACCTCGGTCTTCGAGAATGAAGAGGGATTGTATCATCCTGGGACATATGTCTAGAAGTGATCCGGAGACCTCGGTCTTCGAGAATGAAGTGGGATTGTATCATCCCTGGACACTTGCCCTAAAGTGATCCGGAGACCTCAGTCATCGAGAATGTGGTAGGATTGTATCATCCTTGAACTTCGGTTCAGAACGGATCCGGTGTAACTTCGGTCATCGAGAATGTGGTGGGATTGCATCATCCCTAAACTTCGGTTCAAAATGTATCCGGAGGTCTCGGCCCCCGTGAATGTGGTAGGATTGCATCATCCCTGAACTTCGGTTCAAAATGTATCCGGAGGTCTCGGCCCCCGTGAATGTGGTAGGATTGAATCATCCTTGAACTTCGGTTCAGAACGGATCCGGTGTAACTTCGGTCCTCGAGAATGTGGTGGGATTGCATCATCCCTGAACTTCGGTTCAAAATGTATCCGGAGGTCTCGGCCCCCGTGAAAGTGGTGGATTGCATCATCCCTAAACCTCGGTTCAAAATGTATCCGGAGATCTCAGTCCCTGTGAATGTGGTAGGATTGTATCATCCTTGAACTTCGGTTCAGAACGGATCCGATGACTTCGGTACTCAAGAACGTGTGTTGATCTCGTAATTCCTAGAGGAAGGATTGTCTGAGTTCCACATCTGTGTTGATCCCGTAATTCCGAAAGGAAGGATCGTTAGTAACTCCGTAAAGACCTAAATCACATAATTCCGAAAGGAAGGATCATTGAATTGATCCCGTAATTCCAATAGGAAGGATTGTCTGAGTTCCGCAGATGTGTTGATCCCGTAATTCCAATAAGAAGGATTGTCTAAGTTCCACATCTGTGTTGATCCCGTAATTCCGAAAGGAAGGATCGTTAGTAACTCCGTAAAGACCTAAATCTTGTAATTCCGAAAGGAATGATCATTGAATTGATCCCGTAATTCCAATAGGAAGGATTGTTTGAGTTCCACAGATGTGTTGATCCCGTAATTCCAATAGGAAGGATTGTCTGAGTTCCACAAATGTGTTGATCCCGTAATTCCGAAAGGAAGGATCGTTAGTAACTCTGTAAAGACCTAAATCCCGTAATTCCGAAAGGAAGGATCGTTAGTAACTCCGTAAAGACCTAAATCCCATAATTCCGAAAGAAATGATCATTGGTAACTCCGTAAAGACTTAAATCCCGTAATTCCGAAAGGAAGGATCATGTTGATGTTTTGATGATGATGATGACGTACTGATCGAAAGATCAGTGTATGATGATGATGATGTACTGATCGAAAGATCAGAGTATGATGATGATTACGATGTACTGATCAAAAGATCAGAGTGTGATGATGATGATGTACTAATCGAAAGATCAGAGTATGATGATGATGATGTTCTGATCAGAGTATGACGATGATGATGTACTGATCGAAAGATCAGAGTATGATGATGATAACGTACTAATCAAATGATCAGTATGTGATGATAACGACGTACCGATCAAAAGATCAGAATATCATGATGATGATGATGTTCGAGAATTGAAGTATGATTATGGTGCTGATCACAATGTTACCGATCAGGTTGCTGATCGAAAGAAAAAAATGCTGAAGAAGTTGTTGCTGGTCGAAAGATCAAAGTACTGAAGATGTTGTTGATCGAAAGATCAAAGTGCTGAAGATGTTGCTGATCAAAATGCTGAAGATATTGTTGCTGATCGAAAGGTCAAAACGCTAAAGATGTTGTTGATCAAAAGGTCAAAGTGCTGAAGATGTTGTTGCTGATTGAAAGGTCTAAGTGCTGAAGATATTGCTATTCGAAAGGTCAAAGTGTTGAAGATGTTGCTGAAGGTGCTGCTGATCAAAAGGTCAAAGTGTTGAAGATGTTGTTGATCCAAAGGTCAAAATATGCTGATGATGATCAAAAAGTTGTTGTCGTTGAAAATTGAAGAAGAAGACTATATGATGTTGAAAAGATTCCAATGATTTATAGATGTATTACCCTGATGATGTTGATGATGTCCTCTATCTCTCTCCTACTATTGTTGTTGTTGATGTTGTTGTAGAATACCCTTCTCGTTAAGGGGGAGTGTTGAAATATTGTAACTTTGAAGAATATTCTATATGTATCTTTTGTGGTCCCCGATGGTCCTACCGGGAGAACCACTTGTATTATCTTGTACCCCGATGCTTCTAATCAGAAGAACTAATAAGAGTCATGAGGTTGTCCCCTCTAATTGTAAAGGTGGGTCATTAGCACCCCAGTGTGGTTACTTGAGCCTACATGTGTAACTCGATCCTACATAATTAACTCGAGCCTACATGTCGGATGAGTTAATTGAAGTGAACGGATGAATATAAATAAAGGTGTAGCTCTCCTCATTTGAGCACACATTCTCACTTGTGTAGCGCATTAGTGGAGAAGAGAAGTAGCTAGAGAAGGAGGAGGATCAGGATTTGATCTCCTTACGGGTTTTATCTTTTATCCTTTTGGGGCATCTATATTGAGAAAGCTTTTGCTGGGTTTTTCCTTTAGGGGTTTCCCAGGATAAATCTTTGTGTTCATTTTGTATTGTTGTGCTTGTCTATCTTTCAGTGATCCTGTTTATATGCTTTTGTTATGAAAATGAAATGAAGTACTGATGTCTTAGCTAAGCATATGAAAAGTTAATAGATAGTTACCCTGTGTACCTGCAATAAGCTTCAACACGCAAACATGTCGAAACTACCAGAATGTAATCTATTGATCCATGTTAGTGACTAAGGAATATAACAACATACATGTGAAATCAAACAACAACAATATATGTGGGACAAAAATCAACTTGCATTAATATAGAAATATGAAGAAGTTTACAACCAAGCCTTAATGTTGACATGCATCTCCATGAAACCAAACATTCTCATCCCCATAAGCTCCGACTCTAGCTCTCTATGCTCTCCAAATGGTCTTGGGCCAAGTGATCAATCCAACAGCATAACAATACCTAAAGAGTTCTCCCCTTTTAACCATGGATATGAGCTTGTATTTATAAGGCTCAATGGATAGGGATGGTTGAGAGATTAGTGGATGAGGTGGCCTCTAAGATCCTAGGATGAGGGATCTCGAGCCCAACTGACCCACAATGATAGGGGGATAAGGGAAGACACGAGGCTCATGATCTAGAAGCCTCGAGAAACTTCTCGTTTTCCCTTTTTACCCAGGGTACCGCGTTTCTCCTTCAATGACAGAGTGGTTCTGGTAAGAAACGCTTATGGGCTAAGGACCATAAGCGGTGGCACCGCTTGTGGACAACAAGGGATAAGCGGTGCGAACAAGGTACCGCTCCTGGACAAAGGGGCAAGCGCAGTGCTGGGAATTTTCATGGAAGACAATTATCATGATTTTCCACTCCAAGAGCTGGGATCCAGGGCAAGTAGGTATGTCAAATGTCTTATCACATGATGGTGACAGGATTTTGGTATAACAGTTGTCTGAGCATAAATCTTGGCGAAGCTCATAGGTTGCTCAGATGTAAACATACCTGTAGGTTGTCCTCGGATGTAATCGATCCTGGCGAAGCTCGCAAGTTATCCTTGAACGTAATCATCCCTGATGTGATTCTATGCTAGAAATGGCCAAAGTGAAGTTTAGGTACTTTAGGGAAAAGCTTGCTGTTCTCCAGATCGAGGTTCCCTTCAAGGGGAAGTGATGAGTCCGTGAGCCATTCTGACATGGTGAGAGGATTAGGTTCCTTCCATGGTCAGATGTAAGGGCTAAGCCATTCTGTCATGGTGAGAGGATTGGTTCCTTCCATGTCAGATGTGAGTGCTAAAGCCATTCTGATGTGACTGTAGGATTGGTTCCTACATGATCAGATATAAGTGTTGAATGTCATTCTTGGAATGGAGGCACTTGGTCAGTTACTAGGAATACTCAGCTTGGTGTTGAGATGCCATTCTCTGGGAGAATGGAGACACCTGGTCAGTTACCAAGAATCCTTAGTATGGGATTGAGAGCCATTCTGGCACGATGTGTTTACACATGGTCAGATGTAAGTGTAGTGCCCTTCCAATGCAGTGTGTTCGCACATGGTCGAATGTAAGTGCAGAGCCCTTCCGATGCGGTATGTTCGCACATGGTCGGATGTAAGTGCAGAGAGCCCTTCCGATGCGGTGTGTTCACACATGGTCGAAATAAGTGTTGAGCCATTCTGGCGCAATGTGTTTACACATGGTCAAATGTGAGTGCTGGGCCTTTCTGACAAGATGAGGTCAGATGTGAGTGTTAGGTGTGCCTTTCTGACAAGATGAGGTCAGATGTAACTACTGGGCGGGACATTCTGAATTAGGGTCAGATATAAGCACTGAAGAAGACCTACATGGAGGCTAGGCCTACAACCAGCATGAAAAAGGGCTGGCTCTGTAGAACTTCCTGTGACGAGAAGAATGAAGAGATAGCACCATTTGATTGAGATAGAAAAAGCAGTAATGATGATGATGATTCAGTGATGATCCAGCTTTGATGATGACCTAGATCAAGTGATGATCCAAACTTGATGATGATCCAGCAGTGACGATCCAGATCAAGTGATGATCCAGACTTGATGATGATCCAGCAGTGACGATCCAGATCAAGTGATGATCCAGACTTGATGATGATCCAGCAGTGACGATCCAGATCAAGTGATGATCCAGACTTGATGATGATCCAGCAGTGATGATCCAAATCAAGTGATGATCCAGACTCTATGATGATCCAGTGATGATCCAGATCCAGTGATGATCCAGACTTGATGAACATGACTTGAAAATGAAGATGACTTGACGATGAAGATGGCTTGAAGACGAAGATGACTTGATGATGATCCAGATGATACAGAGAAGAATACGTGTGCTAATAAATTGTGTCAAGAGAATACCTTCCTGGTTAAGAGGGAGCGCTGATGTATTTGTAACTTCGAAATGTATTCACTTGTATATTGTACCCCGATGTTTATTCCGGGAAGTATCTATAATGTAATTGAGTCATGTCATGCCCCGATGTTCTGATCGGGAGATTCAATAATGTAAACATGTCATGTAAAGTCATTGAGGTTAACCCTCCATTGTAAGTCGAGGCAATAGTCCCCACATTTGTGTCAATGTTAACCCTCCTAGTTGATCGGAGGGCAAAGTCCCCACAATTGTTGGGCACTAGGGTTATTAAACTCTCCTAGAGATGTCGGCTCTAGTAAGTAATTGTTAAGTAGGGGCCGACATATTAAAGTGGACATTAAGTGAACGAAAGAATATAAATAGAGAGTGAGCCTCTATATTTATCACACACATTCACTCATTGAGACGCATGAGTGAGAGAGAAGTAGTTCTCTCAAGTGAGAGAGAGAAGTTGTGGAGATCATCTTTATGTTTTCGGGTTTTACTGCTGCTATTGGTGCTCATTCTATCTCTGAAGAAGTTGCGGGGTTTTCTCCTATATGGTTTCCCCGAGGAAAATCTTTGTGTCTATTGTCTCTTATGTTTGATTGTTGTGCTTGTTATTCTCTCAGTTAAAGATCCTATGATAATGCTAGCTTGAATGTTAAAATTCTAACATATCAGCCTCATTTCTTTTGTATTTAATCATCATTGATA
>LPNX011013742.1:11589-82037 GCA_001517045.1 Pseudotsuga menziesii | reverse complement strand
TATATATATATATATATATATATATATATATATATATATATATATATTGTAAGCTAGTAGTAAATCCTTTTATTGCCAAAAAAGATAACAAATCACATCAAGTTCACAGCCCTCCTAACATAGGGAAAACATGCCAAAAGAAAAGAATTTGGACCCTCCTAACAGAGGGAAAACATATCTAGATTCTTTACAGAGAGGTCTTAATCAGTCTACCTTGAAAAGAAATAAGACTGAACCATTTGTAAACAGATTTTTTGTGAATAAGTCTACTGCTATTCTTCATAAACCAAGAATTCAAAAAAATCAAGAAAGTAACCCAACAAGGAACAAACTGAAATTACTCAGAAGCTTGCTTGACACCCAGGCTTCAAGGAGCTTTAGTGCCTAAGTTCAAGCTTATGCCGAGATGAGAGGCAATTTGATACACTTTTCTAGTTATCTCGTCCAGTTGGAGGAGGATAGCTTGATGAGCTTCTCCTCTTTCAATTAGGGCATTTCTCATAAGAAATTTTGGTGACAAGCAATGTCCAGCGTTCTCATGTACAGTACAACACGGCCACGAGGGTAGCTTGGATAAGGAATCAGTGCTTCGAACTCCTTGCGAACCTCTTCATCTGGTGTGTAGTGACTGGTTACTCTTGCATCAGCTTCAACCTCTTCTATTTCCTCTTTGATTTCTTTCGGAATCTGCTCTCTGTAAAGATGAGAAGTCTTGACAATATTCCTCATAATTCTGGATGGGTTAGCTAGAGGTAAGGCTGAGGAGCTTGCCTCCTTAGCTTTCCTATGTTTATACTGACGCAGTTGCTGAGGCATCTTAATGCTAAACAACAAATAGGGCTTCCAAAAGAGATTATAGTCGTGGTTAGTGCACTGAGACGAGAGCAAGGGCCAAAGATGAACAGGTAGAGCAAATGCACAGAGGGAAATGCATGATTTCTTCACCTCAGAAATGGAGGCTTCAGTGAAGAGCTCTAAGGGCTCGAGAGAGGAATTACACAGGGGACACTCCCCCCAAAACTGATCAGGTAAGGAGCACAACGCTGAGGAAAAGAGAGAGGTGGTTGGCCTTTGAGAGTCATAAGAAAGCCAATGTGGAAACTGCACCCAAAGATGGTCAAAGGGGAAAGGGCAGGAGGCCCTCACAATTCCATAAACTAGACATACTAGATCGAGAAAGCCAGAGACCGCATATGAAATCAAAATAAGAAACCAATTGCCATATAAACGCAGGCTTACATTATTGCAGGGTGAGTTCTAGTACCCAGGCGATTGTCCTTCAGGATCTCTGCCATCATTTCTCAAGACGGGCAGATCACTTTGCACGATAGCCTCCTCTCCGAAGTTGCTTGCTACCGTCATCATACTTCCACCGTCACGATCTGGAATAGTACCTACGCCACTACCCACAACCGAGCGCTCTAGAGGTTCATATGGCACGATCCATGTTGGGGGCTGAGAGGTGGTGGCGGGAGGCTCGGTCACATGCCTCTCAAACATCCCTCCATTTTCCCTCATAAACACCTATCGTGGGGAATATATATATACCAAAATTTGAATATTTTCTATATTTTTTGGTCGAATGTTTTTTTGGTCTATTTCTTTTTCCAGTTCCGGTTCAATTTTTCTGAGCTATGTTGGTTCGATTACCGGTCTAGTTATGATAAAACATTGATAGCACCCTCCAAAAGATTAGAGAAAGGTGGAAAAAACAACTAACGTAACTTCTAAGCATGGAAGAAAGGACTCTTACAACAGTCATGGAAGGACTCTTACAACGATCATGGAAGTATATTCATCCCATGCTTCGATAATTACATGAGAAGACTTTTCCCACCAACACACATAGACATTCAATGATTGTGTAAAAAGTTTGAAAATGGCTTATTTATGGGAAATGATAACAAATGGGTGAGGTCTAACGTTGACACTTGGAAATGGAGAATTTAATCTACCATATGCCCCCTTTTCCTCTCCCCTCCAATGGAATCATAGCCCCTCTAGTGCTTTTTTACACAACCATCTTGGACCATTTTATTATTTTCCAACAACATATTTACATAGCATTCGAATTGGCATGAAAAGTCGATAACACAATCCATAAATAAATAATTACATCATACATACCTAAACGTTCATTGTTTGAGCCTTGACTTTGAACACCGCACTAGGAATCCATACTAACATATTTACATAATTTGATTTAATATATTCCAAGTCAAAACCGAGAGTATTACAATCTCCTCCCCATTAAAATAACATCGGTGTTTGCTCAAAATCAAAACAAAAATGGATATTCCTCTTTCATGGCATCCTCCAGCATCCTCAATGGGACCAAAGTGCTTCCATTGCACTTTTACCTATCTGATAGATCAGTTCCAAAACAATGTTACCTTTTGCCAAGGATGCATAATGGCTTTGTTTGGAACTCTCCCTTGGATTCCATCTTAATCACATCCCAATCAATCGTGTGGTTAGGCTCATGTGCATATTTCTGAAACAAAGAAACATGAAAAACATTATGAGCTCTAGTGTTAGCAAGCAATGCAATTCTATATGCAACTAACACTATCCTTTCAAGTACTTAAAATGGATCACAAAATCTTGGTGACAACTTGGCACAACTTCCAAGCTTCAAAGAACTTTTCCTTGTCCTCACTCCGAAGTAAAAATAATCCCCAACATGAAACTCCCTATGCACTCTATTGTTATCTACATAGTTTTTCTTTTTATCTTGGGTTGCCTTTAAATTTTGCTTAATCTTTGCAACTTTTTGTTCCATTTCCTTAAGCAAATCTAGCCCAATCAAAATTATGTTCACTAGATTATCCCAAGTCACTAGTATCATGCACCTTCTACCATACAAAGCTTCAAACAAACTCCTTTCCAATGATGTTTGTTGTCACTTGTTATATGCAAACTCTACCAAGTGTAAATAATATTCCCACTTAAATGGTTTGTCCATCACATACATTCAAAGTATGTTTTCAAACACTTGATTTGCCCTTTTGGTTTATCCATCTGTTTGTGGGTGGTATGTAGTACTAAAATTCAATTGTGTACCCAAATCTGGAAAAAACAAACAAACAAACAAACTTTTCCAGAAATTAGAGATGAATTTGGTATCCCTATCTACAATTATTGTTTTAGGAAACCCATGGAACCTGAAGATTTCCTTTATGAAAAGCATTGCAATGGTATTTGTTTTATATGTGTACATAACAGGAATAAAATGTGTTGCCTTAGCTAACTTCTCCACCACCACCATTATCGAGTCATGTTGTCTCACTGTCATTGACAAGATTGTAATAAAATCCATGGAAATCACCTCCCATTTCCATTCTGAAATCTACAATAGTTGCAATAAACCTGTTGGTTGTTGATGCTCAACTTTTCCTTGCTGACATTTCATACATTTAGAAATGTACTCAGCAATATATTTCTTCATTCCTAGCCAAAAATATTGCTTCATGGTTGTAGCAATTGTTTTCTGGTATCTTGGGTTGACCATAATATGGCATTTTATGGATTTCATCCATAACAATTCTCCTCAAATATGTCACATTCGAAATATACATTTTACTTTTTGTAAATAGAAAGTCCATCATTTGCCACGTGATAGCCAGCGTTCATAATTATTTTCCAAATTATGTTCGAGTAATTTTTCTTTTATTTGCATATATTGTTCATCTTCGACAAGAGGGTTCAAAATCTCGTCTCAAATTTGACTAGCAATTGCTAATGGCTGCCACATGCATTGCATGCAGTTTTCTACTTAATGCATCAACCACTTTATTTCTTTCCCTTTTATGTGTTTGATCTCAAAATCAAATTCACGTAAAAATCCCAACCATCTAGCTTGCCTAGCATTTAATGTTGCCTGCTCAAATAAATATTTCACACCATGGTGGTTTGTTCTCAACTTGAATTTCTTACCTATTAAATAAAGTCTCCACATTTTTAAAGTATGCACTAATATAGCAAGCTCTAAATCATGGGTGGCATAATTATTTTCATGCTCTTTTAGTTTTCTGGACTCATAACATACCACATTATTTTCTTGCATGAGAACTCCTCGAATTCCATGTATACATGCATCAGTACAAACCACGAAATCATTTTATGGGTCTGCAATTTTTAGAATTGGGGCATTCGAAGAAGCTTATTCAACAACTAGAAGTTTTCTTCACATTTCTATGTTCATTCAAATTCCATCCCTCTTTTTGCAAAGAAGTGATGGGGTGTGCAACTTTGGAGAGTCCCCTAATGAATCTCATGTAATAACCAACAACACCCATAAAAGATCTCACATTTGTCATATTCTTTGGAGACAACCAATTCATGATGCCTTCAATCTTCTTGAGATATACCAATAATCCATCTTCTGAAATAATGTGATGCAACTAATGAATTTCATTTTTATAGAAATCACATTTACTTAGCTTTGCATGTTGTTGGTGCTTTCTTAGCACTTACAAAGCCATTCTCAAATATTCTTCATGTTCCTCTTCATTCTTAGAGTAAATAAGAATTTCATCTAAAAATACCAACACAAATTTATCCAAATGCTGGTGAAACACGTTGTTCATGAGGTACATGAAAGTAGTCGATACATAACTGAGACCAAATGGAACAACTGCAAACTCGTAATGCCCATACCTTGTTCTAAATGTTGTCTTAAGGATGTCTTATTCTTTAATTCAAACTAGATGGTACCCAAATAGACAATCAAATTTTTAAAATAATTTTGCCCCTCCGATTTGATCAAAAAGATCGTCAATTCGAGGAAAAGAGTATTTATTCTTCACTATGACTTTGTTCAACTATCTATAATCAATACACAATCTGAGCATGCCATCATTCTTCTTCGCAAATAGCACAGTTGTTCCTCTTGGGAAAACACTTGCCCTGTTGTACTTCTTTTCTAACAACTCTTGCAATTACATTTTCAGCACTAGTAAAATTATAGTGTACTCATTTTGTAAAGCATCTTAGACACTAATGTAATTATTGGAATGAGATTGATTATGAAATCAATGTCCATCTTTGGAGGAAGTCTTGGCACTTCATCAAGGAACACAACCTTGAATTCTTGCAAAACTTGATAGTCCTCCAACTTTGGAACTTCATTTTTTGTTATACCCTATACATGGACTACATACAATTGGCAACCTTTTCAACATAAGTTTTCCAGTTGCAAGGCTGAAATTTGTGTAGTAAAAATTACCTACGGAATTCCCTTCACTACCCTTGGATTTCCTTTCTTCATCAATGCATTCAAAGGTCTTGTTGCAGCAATCAAGTTTCACTATGTGTGTTTCCAACTAGTCCATTCCAATGAGAACATCATAAGATTAAAGTGGCAAAATATTCAGATTTTCCCAAGTGAAGAACCCATCCATTTCTAATAGACATTTACCCACCATCTCACTAACTTTCATCTTGGTTCCAGTGGCTAGTTGAACTAGCCACAATTTACTATGCTTTGTTTTATGAAAAGCACAGTCCTCAACAATTTGAGTGATATAACAGTGAGTAGATCTAAAGTCAATCAAAATAGAATAGATTGCTTAGCACTCTTACCTTGAACCTCAACCATAGTTGATTTATGGTCTTTTTGGAGGTCCTCTATCATTGCATAGATTCTAGGGTCAGACCTTGCCCCTTGACCCACTGTTTTGGCCTCTTGGATGTTGTGAACTTGCTTGGCACTCCCATTTCAATGTGGGCAGTTTTTAAGCATGTGGTCCCCTCCACATCCCCAACATTAAAGTGGCTCTTTTGTATCTCTTAGCTTGTCTCCCATCATCCTTGTTGGCTTAGTTACACCTTGTGGCAACTACCTCTGCTAATTTATGAAATGATGCTTGAACCCCTTCTTTCTTTAGTCAAACGTATAATTCCTCTTATTCTTCCATACCTTATGGAATTCTGTCTTGCTTTTGTTTTGATCATAGTAGTATTTAGCCTTCCTTATGGTTTCATCTAGAGTTTGAGGCTCATTAGACTCAATTCTATCTTTGTAGGACTGAGGTAACCCATTTAGAAAACGTTGAATTTTGACCTTATCATCTTTGATATAATTGGCATACCTCAATAACTCCAAGAATTTATTGGCATATTCCTACATGGTCATTTGCCCCAATTTCAACTCATGAAACTCTTTAATTTTGCCATCATAGTACTTATGGGAGAGATACTTTTGCTTGAAGTACTTCTTCAATTGCTTCCACATGATCTTCCTCTCATTGATATTCTTCACTTGCCTAATGATATCCCACCATATAGAAGCTATTCCATTTAAATTGAATATGGTTACTCTTATTTTCATGTTTCCTAAATAGTCTTGGATATGGAAATATTTCCTTGCCCCAAGAATCCAAGCCTCAACTTATGAACCAGATTTTACTTCACCATCAAATGTAGGAGGTTTGGCCATCCTAAATTATCCATGTGATTTGTTCTTGAAAGGCCTCTTCCTCTTATTCCTATGAGATGAAGAGTGTGAACCTCCTATCCACACAGCACGAGTGGGGTCCATCTCAATTTTTCCAAATTTTCACATTTCCATTAATAAAAGAAATTTTGATTTCCGTCATTTACGAAATATCTTTGTTGCATAATAGAGTGGAAATTTGTTTCACTAATAGCTTTATGAATTCCAAAATTTTCCCAATTTTCCTTAATCTAATCTACTACTCATGCTGGTAAAACACTGATTTAATTCATGTGCTCCATTTAAACACCATGTGTAATTTAAACCCACAATTTTTATAAAAACATTTATCAGCACTTCATGTGCATCTCCACTTTTTGGCTTGTGACTATTGGTTTCGGCCCATACAACCCCAACACTGCAACCTATAACTCTGATACCACTCGATCACATCCTCATCCATCAATTTAACCAACAGAGGGGGGACATCAACAAATTTTGGGGTTCCAAATTTTGCCCCATAACATAATACAAAATTCATAAAGAATGAAATGCTTGTGCAGATGCATAAATAAAAATACACTGCATAAATAAACTCCATCCACACACACCTAACATACATATACAAACATAATCATCACAAGCATCAAATAAAATCATTGCACATCAAATACAAAGAATACTTATCTTTACATAGAGAAGATCCAGCAATTGACTGTGTAAGAGCGATTTTCCACGCAACTATAGGCACTCTATCCAAGATATACGCTTTATGTTGAGAGGCCACCCCCACGTCGGGCTATGAGGCCGCCAAAGAAAAGGAAACTCCTACAAGTTTCTCTCACTCGACCCACAACTCATTCTGCTCTCAATGCTTAGCCAAATGCTCATTCAGAGTTCTACAGGAATTTCACTCAGTCGTCATAGCCTTGGCTCCAACAATACCTGCCCCACACAACACCGTTTTGAGCTTATGCATTCTCTTCACTGATCCACAATTCCCTTAGGCGATTCATCTTGTCAAGTGCTTCAAGTGTGTGCATAGAATGAGTCTTGATTGCTATATGCTACTGGAGAACCACTTGTAACCTTAATTCATGGATTCTCAAGCAAACAAAAGTAGTAGAATTCAATGGGTAAAGGTCCCTAGCTTTCCCAACCTCTATGCTCACCTACAACCATCTCTTTTTCCCTAAAAAATGCAGTTTCGTCTTCAAATTCGAATTTATGGATTTGTACAATCTAGTAATTGGTACTAAACAACAACAAAAATGATAATTCTAGTGTAAAAATCTACGTAATGGAGAAAATGATAGCAACCTCCAAAAGATGAAAGAACAATGGAAAAGACAGTGAACATAATTTGTGAACATGGAAGAAAAGACTCTTACACCAGCAATAGAAGTATATTCATCCCATGCTTCCATAACTACATTAGAAGACCTTCCCCACCATTACGAATCAACGTATCTACAACATTCCCTACAGGCCCCTAGGGGAAGGGCTTATTTATCACTATGTAAAGACAAAGATTTGAGCATATAGTGTTAATTTGGGGCTAAATACTCCTAATCTTGTCATGGATGGTCATCCTCATTTCGGCCTCCACGAGGTGCTCGCCCTATAGGGGTTGGTGGCCTTGGGGGGGTAATCACTTGGACGCATGACTAGGCTCATTTATTTGCCATGTAAAAGGTGATAGCATATGTTTAGCACACCTTATTTGCTCACTTGGACCTTTTTTACCCCTCCTCTGAGCTATGTATCCACAAATTATACTTCCTTATTGAAGAAGCCTACAAGGATAATGAAGGAGGACATTAAGGGCACACATATGTTGGAGTTAGTTGGGGCATGACGTCCTCCTTTTAGCACACCTATCACTTGGTGTAGCCTAATTGCACTTTTATATTGTTATTTTATGTCTTTCAAATGGATTAGCCCCTAAATTAGCAGGTGAGCAAGCCAAAATATTATATTTTTACATTGTCTTGTAGGCTAATAACTTAAAATTAAGTGAGGCTAGTCTTATATAAATAGTGCCTCCCTCTCATTGTAAAAATGCAACAAGATATGTGTTCATTATGAGATCTTTTCGTTTTCTACTAGTCTATTGGAGCTCTTGATGTTATGCACACCTCTCTTGTGATGATCTTCTTTGCCTGATGGATGAATGAAGTTGTTCCTAGGGCTTAATTTTGCATATGCTTTGGTTGATGCTAAGATTGGTCGTAATAACTCGAGCTCAAGAGTGACCTATGGTATTTTCCTTGCTCATTTGTTGGTAAAGTTTACTTCTAACCCTAGTTTGATGACACTTTTATGGTGCATTATGTTAAATTGTTAGGGCTTTTACTAGCATTTTGTGAACTTTGTACGAGGAGATTATTCTATCAAAGGAGCTCTCCACTGTTGATTGGGTCTTAAACTCATTTTCTTGCCCTATTTAAGCTCTTCTATCTAACCCTTGAGGTTGTTAGTTGATGCCCTAATTGCAAGTATTGGAAGCCATTTCTAGAGAGAGACGTTGGTATTAATCTCTCAATGCCCTAGGGATTGAGACAAGAATCATATGCCCCATCTTTTTAACAAAACTATCTCTCTTTTACCAATTTACTTGTCTTTTTATTTTAGATGCATTTATATATGAAAAAAAAAACCCTAAAAATAAAATATTATTGGAAAAATCCTCAAAATATAAACAGATCTCTAAGGGTCTTTGATTTTGACCTAATGCATTAGGAGACATGAAATTGTCCAAATTATGGTTTCTGCGGCGTTTTTGCAATTCTAGTTGGATCTCAAGTGTGCCCTAGACCACTTGATGTTCTCCCCTTTACAGCGCACTTTTCCGAGGTAGTGCCTCGACAAGTGCAAAACGCTACCTTGGAACTTGTGAAGAGTATTGAAATGGTGATATTTATTGATGTTGACTAGTAGATTGAATTAACTCATTTCATATGATTTGTGTCTTTATTATCCATTGTTGACACCATATAAGGCGATCTCAGCTATAAGGCTTACAAAAAGGTGTCTCCAGGTGTTCTTCCTTGATTAGGGACTCTCCCCTAGGTTTAGGAGTTACCCGTAGAAGTTGAGAGGTTAGACTAAGGTGACATTGGGTCTAGCCCCTCTCACCATCACTAGCACAGGGCATAAATAGCCTACTTTGAAAGGACTGCTAGTTTGAGCAGTAACACTCACCATCCTCACACATGCATTCAATGATTGGGTAAAACAGTTTAAATGAACTAATTGGCTCATTTGTGGGAAATTACAACAAATAGGTGAGCTTTAAGGCTAACACTTGGCAACAGAGAATTTAATCTCCAATAAGCCCCTTTTTCCTCTTCCCCTCTAGCAGAATCATTAGCCTCTCTAGTGGCTCTTTACACATCCATCTTGGACCATTTTATTATTTTACAATGTAATATTTACGTAGCATTCAAATTGCCATAATAAGCCAGTCACACGGTCCATACATAAATATTTATATCATACATGCCTATATATTCACTAGTCGAGCCTTGACCTTGAGTTTCGCACTAAGAATCCATACCAACATATTTACATCATTTACATTATTTGATTTAATATATTTCAAGTCAAAACCGAGGGTATTACAGTACAGTCTGTATGGACCATATAGCAACACTACGAGCACCACAATTTGCTAGGCAGATTTGTAGGTTGGAGGAGGGCATTTTTCCAAGTTTGATTGTTGTATTTTCTTGGGTCATTTTCTCAGTAAGGGAGACATTGTAACCTTGGAATACATTGAATGAAAAGCTAACTTGAAGAGTAAAGAATTTTGTGTTATTTTCTTAAGTAGATTTGTTTCCATTGACATTGCTACCACTAAGAAAAATTCAGTGAATTAATAAATCAATCAATCAACTGAAATTTAATATTTGATCAAGGAAAACCGCTAGGTGTTTGTTTGTCTTGATTTGAGGCTTAGAAAATTAACACTATTGTGTATGCCATTTCTAATAACATGTGGTCCTCCTTTTAGAAATTGGACTTCCTTAGCAGTTTCACTTCTTTTAACTATGGCATGTTACCCATAAGTACTAAAAATTAAATTGCTTATTTTAGTAGGTGAGTTTCTTTGTTTTCCATTTCACCACCATCACTTCAACAATAATCATCTAATGTAATCTTGTCCTTAAATTTATTTTGGGTCATAGGATCAAGAATACATGAACCTTCATTTTTTCTCTTCAAATGATTACTATCATTTTTTTTTGAAATATTGACTAATATGGATTTATCTTAGAGAAAATTTGACTCTCTTTATCTTATCATGTGTGGGTCAAAATTCACCATCACTTCGAGAATAATCATCTAATGTCATCTTGTCCTTAAATTTACTTTGGGTCATAGGATCAAGAATACATGGACCTTCATTTTTTCTTGCAATGTTGACTAATATTGATTTATATTAGAGAAAATTGGCTCTTTTTATCTTATCATGTGTGTACGTGAACCCAAGTGATCCAGGAGGATATTGGTGGCCACCCACATATTCCTCTTGGACCCCCACCACTGTTTCTTTCAATTTTCCAGTTTCCTTAATTGTAGCACAATTTACTATTTTTGGCAATTTTTGGGTCCTAAACTTTTGGAGCCGTTTTGAGGCCCTAAACGACGTTTTTTTGGAATCAAATGGTCGAGCAAATATGAGTCCGTTCCGGACTCGGTATTTGTTGTTTATGGATGTAGTCCTTAAACAGATCTTTCTAACTATGTATCATGCGCATCAAACGAAGGTAGTATGCTAAAGTTACGACCCCAAGAAATTGATGTACCAAGTTACCCAACGGGGCCCACATTAAGGCGTTTCACCTCCTAGGGTTAGATTTTTGGATGTGTAGGGTTTCCACTGTTTCTCAATAATATATAGGCCTTCGAGCCTCATTGTAACATGGAGTTCAGAGGCATGTAGCCACCACATCTCTTCTCAAAGATAAGCTACCAGCACTCTAGCTAATGTATTTCCATTCTGTATGTAAACAAGTTTCAGTGATTGATTAATGAAATGAAGTGTTATTTCCACTGCATATTTATTTCTATGGTTATTTGTGTATTCTGTTGCGTTCCAGCATAAATCCAGATCAGTGGTATCAGAGCAATCTGCTCTTTCTCAATCATTATTTGCATGTCCCCAACGAGGGCGGGGTATAAAGAGTTAGGGCTCGATCTGGTTGAACCTTTGCAAAATCAGCCTCGCAAATCCCAACGGCCACCCATGGAGGACGAAAAGAAAGACGAGGGCGCAGAAGATCCTATCAAAATGTTGCTCGAGGAGGCCCTTGAAAAACAAAGAAAAGCGATGATGGATAACTTCACCCAGATCCTTCAACGACTTCCCACTGGCGGCGCATCTGCATCTAGCAGCCACTCTAGAGGTGCAACCCCTTTTAAGGTACAAGTAAACTTCGACATTTCCATATTTGATGGTCGAATAGATGCAGACGCCGTAGATAAATGGTTGAATCTATTAGAAGGATATTTCTCGGTTCATGACTTTTCTGACCGGGAAAAGATTACTTTTTCTCTACTCAAAGTCACCCCCCATGTCAAGGACTGGGGGGAAACCTACTGTGAGAGAAAGGATGAGGAGGAACCCTCTCTGTTCTCAGCCGTACCCACTTGGAATTCTTTCCGAGATGCCATCAAGGGACAATATTATCCGGTGGGGAGCTATGGGGACAAGTACATCCAATGGACTACGCTACGGCAGCAAAGAGATCAAGATGTGCATGAGCTGATGAATATGTTCCATACCCTGCGCACCAAGTTGGGTATCAAAGATTCAAAGAAACATTTGGTGCTGAAGTACCGCAGTTGTCTGTACAGATACATTCAGGAGGAAATGGAGTTCCTCAACATCTCCTCGCTTGGTACGGCATATCGGTATGTTGCCAAAATTGAGCAAAAAATCAAACAAAAAAAGCGAGACTTTGGATCTACGAATCAGAAGCAAGGGAAAGGTGCCCCCAAACCGCAAAACCAAGGACACAGCCAAGGCATGGCGACTCAAGAAAACTCACCAAAGCCGCAAGCAAAGAGCAACACTGCAAAGCCGAAGAAGGAAGTGGGAAAGTGGTGCGAGTTCCATAAGAGCCCCACTCACAACACAAGTGAGTGTCAGGCTAAGCAGTCACTGGTGGCTGAGATAAAGGCTTCTGAATCAGATGCATACTCTGACACTAAATCTGAACCCGAGAAAGGGAATGACAGAGGGAAGAAGATTATCGATGCAGAGCCCAACGCCACCTTTGCCACCACGAAGATCCAAAAGGAAGAACCAAAAGATTCAAAGGAGGAGGAACGTCTTTTCCACTCCCAGATGTGGGTAAAGGGTTCCCCGCTACAGTTCATCGTCGACAGTGGGAGCCAAAAGAACCTGATTTCAGCAGAGGTCGTGAAGCGGTTGGGTTTACCGACCACAGCACACCCGCAACCGTACACCATCGGGTGGCGTCACCAAGGACGAGATCTTCACGTCAGCAAGCAGTGCCGCCTTCCCTACAGCATCAAGCCCTTCACCGATGGGGTATTATGTGATATTGCTCCTCTTGGTGTTTGTGATGTATTATTAGGTCAACCATACTTATGGAAGCGACATGTTGTGTATGAGTCCTGGCCTCGCGCTGTTATTATTACGTTGGAAAATAATTTGTACAGGATACCAGAGGTACCAACCCCTACCACTATCTCTTTGGTTACTGCAAAACAATCCAGTAAGCTCATTTCCAAAACCGGGAAGTTTGTTTTCTTGATGATCCGCCCTCAGGGCAAGAAGAAGATCGTGGCCACAACCTCCAGATAGGGCCCCTCCGCATGACAACAACAAATGGACAAGGTCGTGAAGGAGTACGGGGACATATTCACCTCACCCACCGGGGTGCCTCTCCACTGTCAGGTCAAGCACCCCATCGATCTGACCCCAGGTGCGCCGTTGCCCAATGGACCGTTCTATCGTCGCTCTATCCTAGAAAATGATGAAATCAAGAGGCAATTCAAGAGCTGCTGCAGAAGGGTCACATCCGGCCAAGTTCATCGCCCTGTGGGAGCCCGATCGTGTTGGTACAGAAAAAGAATGGGACTTGGAGACTCTGTATTGATTATCGGGCGCTGAACAAGATCACTGTCCAGAATAGGTACCCGATCCCACGAATTGATGACCTCCTGGACCAGCTTAAAGGGGCAAAATATTTTAGCAAGATTGACTTAAAGTCCAGGTATCACCAGGTACCGATCGAGTCGACCGATGTGTGAAAGACTGCCTTCAAAGCCAAGGAGGGCCTTTTCGAATGGTTGGTCATGCCTTTCGGGCTGACGAATGCTCCTGCAACCTTCATGAGACTGATGGACGACATCTTGCGGCCATTCACCAACTCATTTGTAGTAGTGTACTTGGATGACATCCTGATCTTTAGCCAGACTTGGGAAGAGCACCTCCACCACATCCGACAGGTCCTCCAAACATTGCGGCAGCACAAGTTGTGTGCCAATTTGGACAAGTGCACTTTTGGCATGACCTAGGTTCAGTATCTGGGATACATTATTGATGACTATGGGGTACATGTGGATCCAACCAAGATCCAAGTCATTCGGGATTGGCCAGCCCCAACTACTCTAACAGAGCTTCGCAACTTTTTCGGCCTTGCTAATTTCTATCACAGGTTCGTGTTGGGATTCTCTCATATCACTTGGCCCTTGAGTCAAGTCACCAAAGGAGGAGTGAAAGCAAAATTCTTTTGGTCAAAAACTCAGCAAAAGGCGTTTACAGAATTGAAACATCGCCTCTGTTGTGCCCCAATGCTCACATTACCAAACTTGCAACAACCATTTGAGATCGAGATAGATGCCTCTGACTATGCTATTGGGGCAGTCCTTACTTAACAATGGCATCCGGTGGCATATCACAGCGAGACACTGTCAGACACAGTCCGCAAATATCCCACTTATGACAAAGAGATATATTCCATTGTACAGGCTTGCCGGCAATGGAAGTATTACATTTTGGGGAAGGAAACGATCATCCACACAGACCACCGACCCCTGCAATTCATGCAGACACAAGGAAAGTTACAAAACAATCGCCATCAGAAGTGGTCCACATATCTACAACAATTTCATTTGAACATCAAGTACAAGAAGGGAAGCACCAATAATGTTGCAGACTGCCTCAGCCGACCACCAATCGTGGCGATAACGACCGTGCTCAACTCTTGTGGGCACGAGACTTCTGATTGGCCGCTTCTCTATAAGAGCGATCTAGAATTCAGCCACACATACCAGACGCTCTTAGAGGGAAACCAAGTTCCAAAATTTCACCTCCAAGATGCACTATCGTGTCACATGGGACACCTTTGTGTTCCTTCAAGCGAGCGTGACAAGATGATTTGGGAAGCGCACTACAGTCGAGTCGCTGGGCATTTAGGGGTCGAGAAAACAATGGCAGTACTGCAGAAGTATTTCTATTGGTCGAACCTTCGACAAGACGTCGGGAAGTACATCTGATCCTACACTGCCTGCGCCATTGCCAAACCATCCATCAAGAAGCAAGGCCTCTATACTTCGTTGCCTACCCCTAGTCGACCTTGGGAATCCATCTCCATGGATTACATGTCAGGCCTTCCTTCTACTAAGCACGGCAACGACTGTGTGTTTGTGGTCGTTGACAGATTCTCAAAGATGGCCATAATGGCGGCCTGCAAGAAGAATATCACAGCAGAAGCCACTACTAAACTCTTCTTTGAACGAGTGTGGGTACACTTTGGTATCCCACAGTCTATAATCTCAAACCGAGACAGCAGGTTCCTTAGTACATTCTGGTCTAGCCTATGGTCAATGCTAGACACCACGCTCACAAAGTCCACAACTTTCCATCTCCAGACTGATGGCCAGACAGAGGTCGTCAACAAGATGATCGTACACATTTTGCACATGTACAACTCAAAACATCCACGCACATGGGATGAGAGCCTCCCCTATGTACAACACAGCTATAACCGGGCCCTCCACGGCTCAACCAACCACAGCCCCTTTCAGGTGGGCTTGGGATTCCAACCACTATGTCCCATTGACGTAGCCATGCCATTTGCAGCTACTCAGGTTGATTCAGCTCATATCCAGTCTGAAGTTTCCCAGGCAAACAGCTTCGTTGAGCGCATTCAGCACATTCGCCAACAAGTTCATGACATATTGGACAGATCCAATGCTAAGTACAAGCAGCGACATGATCAGCATCGGGTGCGACACAACTTCCAGGTGGGCGACAAAGTGTGGCTACATTTACAGAAGGAGCGCCTCGTTGGACCCCACCGCAAGCTTCGCCCGCTCCGATATGGGCCATACACCATCACCAAGGCTGTTAGGAATAATGCCTTCGAGCTCAGTATTCCACCATTCCTTGGTCTGCACCCAGTGTTCAATGTGGACCGCCTTCGGCCCTACTTTCCACCTCTACTGGACACATCATACGTGGCAGAACAACTCACACCAACAGAGTTAAACCCCCACTGCATGGAACAAGCCACAACTGATCGGATTATGGACACACAGATCAAGAACACCCGCCAGCAAAAGATCTAGCTATATCGAGTTGTCAAAGCAGGCCAACTCCTTCACCAGGGAAAGTGGCTCACCGAGGACCAAGTTCAACAGAAGTTTCCTCATCTCATGGAGGAACTCAACGCAATGGGAACCATTGCTTCCTAAGGGAGAAGGAATGATCCAGGAGGATATTGGTGGCCACCCACCTATTCCTCTTGGACCCCCACCACTGTTTCTTTCAGTTTTCCAGTTTCCTTAATTGTAGCACAATTTACTATTTTTGGCAGTTTTCGAGTCCTAAACTTCCGGAGCCTTTTTGAGGCCCTAAACGACGTTTTTTTGGCATCGAATGGTCGGGCCAATATGAGTCCGTTTCGGACTCGATATTTGTCGTTTATGGATGTAGTCCTTAAACAGATCTTTCTAACAATGTATCATGTGCGTCAAACGGAGGTAGTATGCTAAAGTTACGACCCCAGGAAATTGATGTACCAAGTTACCCAACGGGGCCCACATTAAGGCGTTTCACCTCCTAGGGTAAGGTTTTTGGATGTGTAGGGTTTCCATTGTTTCTCAATAATATATAGGCCTTCGAGCCTCATTGTAACACAGAGTTCAGAGGCATGTAGCTGACACATCTCTTCTCAGAGATAAGCTACCAGCACTCTAACTAGTTTATTTCCATTCTGTATGTAAACAAGTTTCAGTTATTGATTAATGAAATGAAGTGTTATTTCCGCTGCATATTTGTTTCTATGGTTATTTGCGTATTCTGTTGCGTTCCTGCATAAATCCGGATCACCAAGATAAGTCAAATTCACCAGTTTCTAGATCATAAGGATGAAAAGATACAAAATCTATTCAACATCAAATACAAGCAATATAGAATAGTGTTTTCATATAAATCTTAATTCTCGTGAAGTTGAGTTGATAAGTCCCATGGGACATTTATGGGATCAAAGTTTTGTTGAAAAAATCAAAAGATCCAATACACATTATCTAAAGAACTGGATTTTTATGCATATTTCTGTTTGCACTAGGAATCTCAACAAAAGTGGAGGAATGTAATAGAAGTTTTAAAAACTAGAATATTTTCCAAGCAGGCAATATTTTCCATCCAATTGATGTGTCCACATCAAAGCAATTGAAATACTTAAGTTACCAACCTAACAAATCTAAAAAATTCAATAGATCTAAGGAAAGCCCGCTTCAAACTTTTGTTTGTCACTTCTCTCAATTTTCTTGAAACATTTGAATTTCATTTAAATGAACATCTCATTCACAATTTTAAGTTATTTGATAACGGTATTAACATTTCGATCGTATTTGCAGATGTCCTCAAGTCAAAAACACATGAAATTGGCTAGAATTTGTATTCCCATGTACTAGAAGTTTATTCTAGGGATCCCTGGGAGCTTGAAAACTTTCAAACATTGAGATCAATTGACTTCCTAGAGTTAAAAGTGCTCTCTATAAAGCTTGATTCTCTTCTTAACATCTAAAAGTTCTATATTTAAGCTTTTGTCACAATGTGTACAACTCCGAGGTAATTTTGGTCATTTAAAGGCTTTGGATAAACTGAACCTTGCACAATGTGAATCTCTAATTGTGTATTGAAATCAATTTAACAGCTTCAATCCTTGTGAAACTTCAATCTACTCAAAAGCTGCACAATTGCCAAAAAAAAATCCAAGCTGTTGGGTTCTCTCCAACGACTTGACTTGTATAGATGCATGAGTTTAAAAGAACTACCTTACAATTTTGAGAAAATTTCATCATCGAGACTAATGGAGCAAGTTCTTGTTGTCCATCCTCGAACATTCTAAATATCTACCATTAAATCTTTTAGTATGAATATTTTTTATTTTATTATTTCCCGTGTTCATTCTATCTTATCAAATATCTTATTCACCAAATATTTGCATCATTCCACAACAGGTCCAGAAAACACATCTTCAAGAGTGATTTATTGGACTCCACCCAAATCAAGCAGCATAACAACTATTGCGTTCATTTCAGTTTCTCATTCTATAAAAGTTGAACAGCTTTCAATGGATCTTCCATTTAAACATCTTAACAATACTATCACTTGTGGATTTGTGGGATCCACTTTGTTAAACACAAATTAAAATGAAAATATGAACACCAATTTGATTGTTCAAATGGTAGAATGTCTTCTCCGGTCATCGTATAATATGCACCAACCTGGATTGTTCATTGACATTGCGAAGAACCTGCAATTAATTCTTTCAATGTTTTATCTCATGTTTTACCAATGTAATGATGATTTGAGTTTAGAATTGGGCTCGTCCTTATACATGCATAGTAAAAATGTTTTTCATGCACTATTCAATTTTAGTGTTATTATAGAAGTTTCGTACTACATATTTAAAGAATGAACTGTGATTGTAGATTCTTTTGCAAATATTTAAAGAATGTTAGGACATATGCTATGTTTTTGTTACCTCAGAAGTGTCCTCTAGACACGATGTACGTGTAATAGACCAGCGCACCATACAGTCACAACATGAGTCCATACAGTGTCTGTTAGATCACAGTTTTCAATCATATATTTAGCATTGTACGTGTAATAGACCAGCGCACCATACAGTCACAACATGAGTCCATACAGTGTCTGTTAGATCACAGTTTTCAATCATATATTTAGCATTATGGCACATTGATTATGAAAGACAATCTGTGTTACAGCAGGACTGCACTTATATTTCTAAAAATCCAGATTTATCACTTTGCTTTCCCAATTTTAGGATAAGCTGTTTACTAGAATTAGTTGATTTTCTATTTCTAGGAATAACATTTCAAATTTACAAGTTATGGTTTTAGGTTATTGCTGTTGTCTAGCTTTAGATAAAGCACATGAGGAAGACTTAGTCTTAGGGAGAGAACACAGATGCCAAGGAGATTATTCTCCTTGTTGGAGTGCTCCATTATAGACAGTTCTTTCATGCAAGTAGAGAGCGCTAATCTCAAGGCCAGAAATAGATCAAAGATTGATTTATTTTTTGGAATTGATCCAAGGATTGGATCTGCTGTTTTTGTAAGCCTTATATGACCTTCTTGTGCTATTTAAGAAGGCTCAGGGTAAGGATTTTCTATATATTCGGGTTTTGGTGTGTGAGCTTTAAGTAGTGGACTAGATTTTTTAGTTTAGTTTTCCTGTAGCATATTTCATTCCTGATTAATCAGAAAGCAATAACGGGTTTGACAGTCCATTTAGTATTGTTATTATTTGCTGCAGTATTTGCTTGTAGTTTCGAGCATTTGAAGATAGCATTTTTTGTTGAAGGTTCAGTTTAGACTTACCTTGGTTTTTAGGATTATTCTTTGAGTGCACAATTTACTTAACCATGGTCTGATGATTAACATCGTATCAGAGCGTCTTTTCTGAAACCTTCTAGGAATACTTGTATGGATACTCGGGATTCTACCTGGGACAGGGAGTTGTCGAGGGTGGGATTCCCTAGATCCAAGCTTGAAAAAACCATTCGAACCTGTGATAGATAGTTTCAGGTTGTCAATCTTGTTTTATCTAGCAGTCTATTTCAAGAGCATCCCTATGACTACAACCAATATCAGACAGAATAGAAGGGTCCTCCAACTTCATTCCATGGAAGTGTCGGGTGCAGATGTTGGAGAAGCATGATCTTTGGGATTTTAAGGAGACTAAGGTTGTAGAGCCTATCAATCGCATACAGTTGGCAAAATATAAAAGGAAGATGGCCAAGACAAAGCAAGTCATCCTCAGTAGTGAACGATTACTTGATCCCTCACATTACTATGAAGACCATTGGTAAGGAGATGTTTGATACCATAGCAGCATAATTCAGCCATATTAGCATTTCATGTACGGAAATTCCGAATTGAAATTCGGAATTGAAATTTGTCGAATATTAGGTGTAAGTGTAATACCTATACGAGTTCTTATTAGAGTTCTTATTAGGTAAAAATTGAAAACCTATCTTAAAAAACAAATTTTAATTATTTAAACATTATAAAATAATTACTATTCAATTTTATAGTGCCTAATTCACTTAGTGGTAAAAATTTATAACTTACTAAAATAATTACTCATAACTAAGAGTCTTCTCTCTCACTCTAGAGTGTCTTCTCTCTCACACTAGTGGCATTATATTTTGTTTTTTAAATAGTAATTTTGGTTGTAAATAATGTTTAAAAAGAAATGAACGATTTTTTATGTTTAATATTTAATGATTGATATCTATTATTATTTTAAAAATATTATATATGTTTAACTTTATTATATTGATGTACGTTTATTTATATTATATTGGTGTATATTTAATTAAAGTTATTATATATAAGAAGCCTACTTCTGTATTTTATCCGTATTGGATTTTTTTGTTATGTATTTTTTCCGTATAAACTCGTATTCGTATTCGTACTCGAATTATGCTACTATGTTTGATACTCTAGTCACTCTATATCAGAGGGAGAAAATCAACCAGAAATTACATTGGGGATTAAGCTTAGAGCCACACAAATTAGCAAAACAAATACAATTGATAGTTACTTGATGAAGATTACTGAACTGCATGATCAGCTTGCGGAAATTGGAAAAGAGGTCAAGAGTAAAGAGTTGGTACCCATAGACTTGAATGGGTTTTCATCTTCTCGACAACCTTTTGTCCTAGGTGTTTGTGCCCCATATACACTTCACTCCTTTGAGAAGTTAAGGGATGGTTTCATCTAAGAGGAAACTAGAATGGAGAGTGTCACAAATATGAAGGAGGGAGAGAAAAATCTAGCCCTTGTCAATGAGATGAAGAGGGCAATGAAAAGGGATGACCCAAGAAGGGTTTCAAAGGAAAGAAAGGGGATTTAGGTTCCTCCAATAAGGTAAGGACTTGACCCACATCAAGTGTTTCAAGATGTTAGAAGCTTGGCCACTATGCTTCTCAAAGACCGCATTCATTTTTCTAGGAAAGAAAGCCACGTAAATGTAGAAAAATCATCAAGAAATCCTACAACACACCTTGGACCACCTAAAGAAAGTCGATTCGTCATACAAAGGTTTTGTGCACAAGCTCCAATTGTGCCTTTGCCCACAATGTCTTTCCCTTATCAAATGCTTCTTGGTGATACTTACCAAGGGAGTGCAAAAGCCCCTAATGTAGTGGATGAGCTTGCATCCAAGTTGGAGACAACCTTCTCAATGGTCTCACCTATCATCTAACATTGTGTCTGGTGTTGAATCCTATCTGGAGAATGGAGCATCCAAACATGACTTTCAACAATTAGGCCTTCAATATGCTTTAGGAGAGGACTTGAGCATAAAGGCCTTCAATAGACTTTAGGAGAGGAGTTAGACATACAAGAAGACCTTCAGTAGACTTTAGGAGAGGAGGCAATCATACAAGTGGAGCTTGATGATGATGCCATGTATCTAGTAGTACAAGTAGGATCTATCTCATTCTAGATGCTCTCAAGTGATGTTCTTGAGTTTAGTGGTCTTTTATATGTACCTAGTTTGATTAAAAATCTACTTTAAGTTTCAGTTATGATAGACCTGGATGTATTGTTGAGTTAGATTATTAGCAAGTCATCACACGAAAGAGATGCCTAGATCCTCGTCGATTTTGGCTAGAGGTATTCAACAAGGTGGTCGATACAGGTATTCAACAAGGTGGTCGAGCTTTGGCACAAGAGGCTAGACCACTTACACTACAAAGCATTGTCAATCTTGAAGGGCGCGGTCAAGGATTGTTGGATTTTAAGATCAAGAGGATAGGAATGCGCAAGGGTTGTGCACTTAGCAAGCATACCAAAATTGCTTTCCCAAGTAGTGAGCATTGGTCAATTCTTGACATAATACATTTAGACATATGTGGTCCCATGACTTCTACTTGACTATTAGGTAACATTTATTGATGAGTCCTACTAGGAGACTTGGATCTACTTCATGAAGACCAAGGATAAGGTATTTAAGAAATTTCAAAAGCTCTTGTAGAAAATCCGACAAATAAGAAGATGAAAGTGTTTAGAGCATTCAATGGAGAAGACTAAATCTCTAAGGAGTTTGGCACTTTTTGCAATAAGCAAAAATTAAGATGAAGTTGGCAGTGCCTTACAATACACAGTAGAATGGATAGCAGAAAAGGCGGGCAATTCCATCATAGAGATTGCCAAAGCAATGATCCAAAACTTAAATCTACCCATGTGTCTTTGGGTAGAAGCATCTTGCATAATAGTCTAATCCCTGAACAAGTGTCCTCATAGGATATTGAAGGACAAGGCACCAAAAGAAGCATTTGCAAATAAGAAACCATACATATCACATATTCGTGTTTTTGGTTTCCCTTTGTATATTCATATTCCCGAGGAGAAAATAAATAAACTGGAAGACTCTAATTTGAAGGGAATTTTAGTGAGATAAGGGAATTTTCGTAGGATACAAGAAGACTTTTAAGGCTTACAAAGTCTACACTCCATCTTAGCAAAACATAGTTGTAAACCAAGATGTCAAGTTTGAAGAGGATGCAAGATCCTTTAAGTCTCAACTGCCTCGAACAGAGATTAAGGAGGGTGAGAAGTTCGTTGCCCCAAAAGTTGATCCACAAATTCCATGTAAATCAAAATTGGATTAGTCAAGATCCAATTCGGGTGCAAAGACAACTTTATCACCTAGTACAGCCAGGGGACTGAGGTGGTTTACTTGAACACTATAGGAGGTAGAGCGCAAGTTGGTGCTCCAAAGACTTCTTTTCAAATAAGCCACCTTCTCAAGAAGTTTCCTAGCTACATTGCATTGATGTCTTCCATTATTAATGCAAAGCCTTCCAATAAAAAGGAGGCAATAGGTGATTAAGTATGTTAGGATGTTATGGAGGATGAGTACATGAAGAATGATGGGTAGGAAAATGTGCCTAGATGAGAGGGGAAGTCAGTAGATGATTCCAAGGGGTTGTAGAAGGTAATGCATGCAACCAATGCCAATATAGAGAAGTACACAACTCATTTTTTAGCTAGAGGATTCTCTCAAACAAAGGGAGTTGACTATGAGGGTATTTTTCCTCCAACTACCGAGTACCTAGTTTGTAGTTAGAGTATTCTCTTGGAGAGAAAAAGTCAATTGTGAGGACTTTTGCTCCAACTACTAGGTACACTTATATCATGACAATCATATCCTTGGCATTAGTTTCTAGTTGGTAGTTATATCGAATGGATGTAAAGAGAACTTTCCTCAATGGTGTGATTGAGGAAGAAGAATACATTAAGCAGCCAAGAGGGTTTGAGGTTCGTGGGCAATCCATTTGTGTAGGTTGAAGGAAGCCCTTTACAAACTAAGCCAAGCATCAAGTGCTTGGTACTCCATGGTCAATGAGTACTTGTTAGGGTTTGGGATTCAACAAAACTCCTACAAATCCCAATCTTTATTATCTATTTGATAGATCTAATCTACTTATTTTGGTGGTATGTAGATGACTTGATACTTGTAGGGAGTTCTAATAATATCATAGTCATGTACAAAGCAGAGTTGGCACAAGAGTTCAAGATGGAAGACATTGGACTAATGCATTATTTTTTAAGTCTAGAGGTGTGACAGAGTCAAGTGTGTAGTTGAGATTTTAAAGATATTTCAAATGATGCACTATAAGCCTCCAACTACTCTCATGGCACCAAAACTAAAGTTGCATGCAGATTTGGATTCACATTTGGTAGATCCTTTGATGTATATACATGTGATTGGATCTTTGATGTATATGGTTAATAACAAAACCAATAAATGTTTTGCAGTGAACACTTTGAGCAGGTCAAGGCAGATGCTCTAAGTAGCTACAAAACATGTGTTATATTACTTAAAGAGGGCAATATATTATGGTTTATGTATGACATGGGAACAATAAATTATGGTCTGCAGTATGCAAGGGATGGCAATATTGAATGGATTTGTTGATTTTGACTTGATAGGAAATGTCAGTAGCAAGAAGAGTACTTCAAGTTGTTGCTTTAATTTACATTGAGGAGTGATATCTTACTTCAAGGGAAAGCAAACATCAATGTCATTGTGTTCAACAAAGGCAAAGTAGCATGCACTACTTGTTGAGAAACCATCTAGCTTTGCAAGTCGATAACAAAGCTAACAAGCCAGATTTTGGAGCCTACTATGGTCTACTATAAAAATTAAAGTTATATCAAACTCTCCAAAAATCCAATATTCCATGATCGTTCCAAGCACATTGACATCAGGTATCATTTCCTCAAGCATAAAGTTCAAAAGGGAGCAATACTCTAGAGTATGTTCAAAATAGATCAACAAGTTGCAAATATTTTGACTAAGCCTCTGGAAAAGTGGGAGTTTGAGATGTTCAAGGAGAAATTGGGCTTGGTGGAGAAAACTTTCCTCGATACAAGGGAGTCATTAGAGGAAATTTGGGGTGTAAAATGGGCCTCCTAAGGAAAATAATAAAATAATAGTTAACATAATAAAATTATATTTGCGAAGTTTCAAAGAAGAGAAAAAAAAACTAAATTTTTCCTTGTGTTTTCAACATATCTCCTCGTTATTCTACTCAAATTTCCTGCGGGAGCACTCGTTGGATGCGGAATTAAATTCCACATCCAACGAATACCTACACTACATACTTTTGATGGACCCCACCCCACGAAAAACGAGAAATATATTTTAAAAACGTGTTACTTTGAATGTTTTTATAGATGATTTTTTTATGTAAGGGAAGAAAGTTTCTTAAACAAGGTGTCAGCTAGTTAGTAGCGATTCGATGGATAACTCTTCATACTCCTCGGCACACTTTAATACAATACACTTCATATGAACTTGTCAACACCTTGTTCAAGAAACTTCCTTCCCTTCCTTCCTTGAAGAAAGCATCTATAAAAGCATTCAAAGTAACACATTTTTTAAATGTATTTCTCATTTTTCATGGGGTGGGGTCCATCAAAAGTATGTAGTGTGGGTACTCGTTGGATGCAGAATTGAATTCTGCATCCAACGAGTACTCCTACTCAAAACTTGAGTAAAACCACGGGGAGATATGTTGAAAATACAAAGAAGAAAAATAGTTTGTTTTATGACAAATATGCCAAGTCAACTATTATGGTTGACTCTTTTCTTAAAATTCTATTGGCTAGCTCTTTATTTTTATCAGGACCATTTTGGTTGGCTCTTTTCCTTATGAGGCCCGTTTTAGACACCAAATTTCCTCTAATGGTTAGTTTTTGGTACCTCAAAAGTGTCCTCCAACCATGGCACATGTGTAACATGTTACCCATCGTATTGTATGAGGGTAATCCAACAAATTATGATGATTTCATTCAAATTTTGAATCTCGACACACCGTAATCAGTTGCACATGGCCTAGTGTCCCTTGGGATGATTTTCAAGTTAGATTGTAAAGTGTAAACTATTATTTAATGATGTATATATTAAGTGGAACGCCCCCCTCCTTAAAAAACGGTGGGCTCACTCCATTTAGACCAATTTAACCTCTCAAATTATGTTAGGCGCATCCCCTGTAGACATAATCCCCTATTTGTTGGATTCTAGAGACAAGATTCCCTGATATTTGGGATTTATGTCTGGAAATCCCTAATTTCAGGGCCTAGAATTCTTGATTTGTAGATTTTGGTTGGGGATTTCCTCTTTCTATGGGGGGTGCATCTCTTGGGGACATAATCCCTTGATTCAAGGAGGATTTTCCTCCTCATGTGGCCTATCTCCTCTTAGAGGTGGTGCACTTCTCTATGCATGAGATCAACACTTGACTAAGCTTTCTTAAAGGTAGTGCACTCTCTCCACGCACGTGCTTGACACTTAGATAGGCACCCCTCTTGCTTCATATAGTTATATAAGGAGAAGGCCTCTTCATTGTAAAATATGGTTGGAAATTTGGAGTTCCCACTCTTGAGCTTAATCAATATATCTTATCTTGGAGCAAAGATTGTTCTAAGAATTTCCTTCTTTCGCATGTGTGGTGCACCTATCTTGTTTGGCTCTTTTCATGGTTGTAAGTTTACTGGGTAATTTTACATTGTCATTGTATGCTTCTTGTTTACACCATAGGTAAAGGTGCTACCACCTCAATGGAGAAGGATGTCTTAGATTAATCTTTATTTCGTCCTTCCTTGCATTATTTATTTATAGGATATAAGTGTTGTATTTTTAATTCATTCGGACATTGTAAGCCATAACTTATTTATAAGGTGCATTTCAAAAATTAGAAAGGAAGTGGAAACTTTATTCGATCCCCTCAATGTAAACCCCAATTCATATTCAATTCCATCAAGTAAGGTTTGGGTTAGCAATTGCAATTCTTCCCTCTTGGTGACCTATTAAGCATGACCCTCTTAGTTGGTGATCCTTTGACTATATTTTTCCCTTGATTGGTTTGGCAATAACCCTTTGAGTGGTCCCTTTTATCCTCCCCGTCAACTATTTTCCTATGCTACATTGTTACACTGCACATGTACCCAGCACACCTTCAAGTGTACCCCAGGGAGAGAGAGCCAATTTTTTCAACCAAGAGGGGTGTTATCGAGCAATGGTGGTCATGGTTGGGTCCTTTGGTTCCTCCTTTAGGAATATTATGGCTTAATGGCACTGTTGACTACCCTTTGTTGGGGGTTTTAACCTCGAGGTTAGTGTCCGGCCACTGGGTCACATGGCTCCATATCCTATTTGCGTGCTCTGGTGGCCTCTGCTTCAGCGACGAGACATTCGTCTCCCTTCACAACCACTTAGAACACCCTCCTGGTCCTTCAAACAACGAGCACCTTCTCTCCCTAGCCTAATCTCCTCAGAGGAAGTCATCCTCCACGTTGGGCCTTGTTGATGCTTTGAGGAGGGTGTTGAGGGACTTTACAACATTCTAGGGGTTGGATGGGGTATAACGCCCTCCCTCTAACTCACTCCAGCGTTTGGTTAGAAGTGATTCGCTTATTTGAGCACATTTTGGCACCTAGGGGTAAAAATACCCCAGGTAGCCTACCTTGAGCCTACATAATGTTTATATTTTATTATTATTTTGTTTTAATTTTAAGTTGACATTTTATAATTGCAAATTGACATTTTAAAGGCATGTCGACCTAGATTTTATTTGTAAAAGTGAGTTTGAGATCATATAAATAGATCTCCTCGCTTCATTTTAACACAAGACTCATGTAATACACTATGCATTTGTTTTACCCTTCTTAGGGCTCTTTGGAGAGATGCGCCCCTCTTTGGAGAGATGTGCCCCTCTTGAGGGAGATTTTCTAGGTTAATGCAAGCTTTCTTTAGTGATCTTTTGTGAAATTATTTTGCAAGGTGATGTTTTGATTTGTTGGCTAAACACGAGCACTTAGAGGTGAGGCTTCTTATATCTTTGTTTAAATGTTGGTAGATGATGCATGTTCATGGCTAAATGGTAGCCCCAATGTTGCATTTTCTCCTAGAATAGGCCATTTCCATCCTTCTTGTCACCTTAGCAAGTCGAGGCATGTCTCCTTGTGAGTGTCCTCTAGGTTTTTCCCTTAATCTTCTAAGCCAGTTGCTCAACCTAGGGTCTCTTCCTCTCTAGGTTAGCCATCCTCCCTAGATGCCCTAAGTTGAGGCAGGGCTTTGCTAGAGTTGATCTCCCTTTGTCTTCACGCATCTTTTCTCTTCGAAAACCTAGTCTAAGGTTAGCTTAGGGTTAGTTTTAGGTTAGTGTTATGGTTAGTTTCCACCTAGGTTAGGGTTAGCACCTTCCATAAACCCTCGAGTCTACTGCTGCTGTTGCAACAGCCCTCGCTCTCCCTCTCCTTTACCTCGTTACCCTCCTTAGCTCCCTAAACTCCCTTCGATGCTCTCTATTAACCCTTTCCCCAAGCTCCCTAAGGCCTTCACTTCCCTCGCTGGCCTATTCTCCACCCTCATTGCCCTCCATAAAAACAGCCTCAACAGACCTACAGTAGCCTTGGCCTCCTCTTCTATCCTGGGCCTGCTGCTGCTAGCAGCAGTCTTCCACTCTCGGCAGCCTTCTAACCACTTCCCCTCACCCTAGGCTTCCCTCTCTTCTAAACCTCTACCCTAACGGTTTTATCCAAACAGCCCTAGGGCTGTTGTTTTTACCCTCCTCACGGTCTGGTAAAGACCCTTGCTTTTACCTCTCGGTCCCATACGTGGTATCTTCTACCCATACCTTAGGGCTGCCCTTACAGTGGCATCCCTCCCTTTAGTTCTTGCAAGTCTTCCCTAACCTAGACATTGACAAAACAAAAGGTTAGTTCATGGCGACATAGACTGCTGGTTTAATTGCAACAAATAAGTGGACTGTTTTGCGTCTTTACCATTCACATGTACAGTCTGCAAAATTGTTAAAGGTCGATGTAATTGCTTGGTAAGTACTTAGTGAATGCACATAATTGTTTATTATGCTAAAGTAAATGCCTAAACTACTACCGCTGTCATAAATGTTACCATGCCTAACTGATACCCCGCTGTCATAAATGTTACCATGCCTAACTGATACCCTTGTTGCTTCATTTTTAATACTGCTGATAACTAATAGTATAGTACTGGTATGAATACTACTTTGGGTGATGACTGATACATACTGTTGTTCATGTTGAATACACACAAAAGTCAGGTTTTAAGTTTTAACACATAGTTGTTTCTTAGACTAAAACCAATCCCTGAACTACTACTGCTGTTATAACTTTAGCCTGTCTGAATGGCACATGCTGCGGTACATATGTTTAAATTATTATTTTGATAAATACTTATAATTGCATGTCACACTTATTCGTTGTGGATAATATTAGTTTCATCCATTCCAAGTAACTGGCATACTAGTTGTGATCCTGATGCTAATAAATGCATGTTTTCAAACTTAAGATGAGAATGTGGTAAATACAGGATTATGGTCGTTACTCATGCTGCTAATGTAGTAATACCTGCTAACTACGTTTGTTATTTACATATTTGAATTAATTGGTTGATCAATCGATCATCATTGGACGAATGCATTATTAAAGTGAAATTGATAATCATACTAGTATATTCCGTATGCATACATAACACCACACTTCCATTCTTTGGTTTGATTTTATTAGGCACTGATCATTAACAATCCTCGAAAGAGATACCTTTTAGTGTTTTAGTGGCTTTTTAGGGTTTTAATAGGGCTCTCCCCTAGGAGGCTTAGGCTTCCTAAGCAGTTGGGAGAAGTGACTAAGGTGACAGTGGTCACTTCCTCCTCATATGCTTGCCGGTGGCTTGACTGCCATTTCAACCGGTAACACTACATCAAACATACATTTTGCTAAAGTTACTATTCATTTCACCTTGCGCACAGTGCCTTTACTCTAATAATCCTAGTTTAGGAAATCCCACCTTAAATTGAAGTAGAGCCAAATAAAAGTAAGAATGGGATTTGGTGTGGTGACATTGACCTTTTCCTCTCGATTCCCCTTGACTAACCTGCTTCTTTGGGACTTTAATCACACTTACTAGTTTGAAAGGTAACATAACAAAACAGGGGTTCACCATACAATTGCATCAGCAGCCTGTATAGCCTCTGTTGGGATGCGGTTTTCAGTCCTGTACTTAGCATTATCGCACATTCATTATGGAAGACAGTGATGTGTTATAGCACGACTAAAATGCTATTTCTAACCGTACAGATTTAGCAGTATGCTCTTCTGATTGTAGAAAAAGTAGTTTTCCAAAGTCAGTTGCTTTTTTATATTTATATAAGTTATGTTTCTGGGTTGTTGTTGCCTAGCTTTAGAAAAAGCTAGACTTGGTCCGGAGGAGATGGCAAGGATCCCAAACAGATTACTCTCCTTGTTGGAGCACTCCATTATATATATATAGTTCTTTCATGCAAGTTGAGGGCACTAATCCCAAGGCAAAAAATAAATCAAGCCTTGAGCTATTTATAGAATTGATCCGAGGATTGGATCTGCTATCTTTGTAAAGCCTAGATGACCTTGCTGTGCTAATTAAGAAGGTTGAGATAGGGATTGTTTATATATTCAGGTTTTGGTGTTTAAGCTTTAATGTAGAGACGTATTTTTATCAGTTTTTCTATAATAGATTTCATTCCAAAATTAATGAGAAAGCAATAGCAGGTTTGACAGGGCATTTAGTGTTTGTTGCTATTATTTTTTGCAATTACGTGTTTACACTTTCTGGCTCTTGAAGATAGCAGTTTTGATTGAAGGTTTAATTTCAAGTTATGTAGGTTTTCAGGAATATTTTTTGAGAGCAGAATCTGCTTACCATGGTCTGATAATTAACAACAGAGTGGTGACTGTTTACCTCAAAAATTTGGAGTCGTCAATCTGGGAACAAGATATAATGGAGCGTCAACAATCAATCGCGCAGCTTCAATTAAATCCTTCATTGTTTTCTTCAACATACTTACAAATTGTTTTCTTCAACAAACTTACAAAGTGCATTCTTTAAAGCTACTTTATAGATTTGAACATTCCATTCCTCTCATCCATCATATGTTCTCAAATTGACTCTTCCAAATTTACGAGGATAGGCAATTTCGCTGTCTTAAGTCTTGTGAGGCCTTTCTAACTTATGGTTGTTATTTATGCGATATTCAGAATTACAAGCTATTACTACAAAAAGATATATGCATGATCACATCTCATTCCAAATTGATACTTTCTCTAAAATCCTTGATTATTTAAATATTTACCAAAAAGCTTTTGCTGTGGTGAGCAATTTCAATGATCAATAATGAAAAGTGATTTACTATATTGGTAAAATGTGAAGTTGATTTTAAATAATTAATTGCAAGCTCTTTCACAATGTAAAACAAGAAAAAATTGGATACAATTGGGAAACACAAAAAACTATCTAAACAACCAAATGGGTAATTCATATTATTGACTTCATTGTGTCTCCAAAGTGCATACCCTAAGAGCATTAAAGTCACAATATTCTCAACAACCAATTGAAAAGAAGACCCATCGAAAAGAAACCTTTAAATACTTAAATGGAAAAGTGAAAGGAATGCAAAAGATGTTATACTACATCCTTTGGTTGGAACTTGGAACATATAAGACCAAACTTAGAGATTTGTTTTCTCAAGTTTTCATAAAGATATGTAACATCAATGATCAAGATACTTGTAGATACAAAATCAACTCCAAAACACTAGAGTTGCAAACATTGAAACTACAATACCCTACTCTTGAGTCCCAGTAATGAAAAATTCTCAAACTTGTTCAGAAACACTTTTAAACTCACACAACAATTTAAAATAAATCATTGCAAAGAACTTAACTACCCAGATTCTTCTAGCAACTACCTCAACCTCTAACAGAACTCTAAATTCAAGTCTCCTTAAAATTTGAAACTTTGAAATTGATTTCAGTAACACAACCAAAGATTCACTATGTGCAAGGGTTACTTTTTGCAAAGCCTCCAAACTACTTGAGTTCTACGCAACTGCGACAAAAGCTTAAATCCAAGACAATTGTATGTCTAAAGGAAACCAAGCTTTGGGAAGTGAATCAATTCTACTATTTGTGAATTTCGAAGCTCCTAAAAAAATCCTTAGTAGAAACTTTCAAGGGATCAGAAAATAGAATTCCATCCAATACAATGACATTTGTAGACACAATTGGAATGTTAATAACATAGTCAAGTAAGTTAAGATTGAGAATAAAACAATACTTTAAATAGATTTAGATATTTCAAGAAAACTAACAAGAGAAGCCACAAAAGAAATACTCGAGTAAGCTTGCCTTCGATGTTTGAATGGTTGGTAACTCAAATATTTCAATCCCTTCGATGTGAAATCAGGAGCAGCCTGGAAGCAATCTTCATTCCCTTAGTTTCAAGAACCCTGATAAAACGATAGCCTGGAAAGCAATCTCTTCCCCACTTGTCAACGACTCCTCCTGAAAAAGGAAAAAACATGAAAAGCCATTCATAAGCTGAAAACAATAATAAACATATATAAACAAAACACTACACCTTTCTCATGTACATATTATGAATACATCCTCTTCATTAGTTTTCTCTGATTTGGGCTTATTTCTACTCTTAATTCAATTTATAATAGTATTTTGCAGTAGTAGTGTATCCATTTTGCATAACAGGTATGCTGCATCCTCATTGGATCAAGGAGCAAGATACACTCTTGAAAATAGTACAACAATAAAGCTGCCTACGTCTATCTCCCACTACCCACCCCTTACTGGTGCAAGTAAATAGTTGGTTGATGTAATAGCAATGCTAGAGAAAGTCAAATATGTTGAACAAAAAAGCAAAATGGTTGGTGAGAGTTTGGAGTAAATATCCAATCTAATATTTTCATTGAGATGGCGCTTCCCTCCATGGAGCACTCCATGTATTTTTCTTACCACTTAATGGAGCACTCCATGTATTTTTCTTACCACTTATTACTTCATTTGCCATATTGTATGCCCCTCTTATTATCCCAAAGCAGTCTAATATGCATGCCTCTAGAGTCTAAATACGTTTCTTTTATAACTCCGGGTTTAAACAGCAAGAACATTGTAAGTAGATGAGACTAAGAAATATTCCACGCATATGAATGCATCTCTTTCTTATTGCGCCTTGGCCTTGAACTTCCATTTTACAAAATTGGGATGTTAAACAAAAACATGCTTAGAAAAATATTTATACGTATTTAGCGTCAAATTGTATCAGTGTAGTCAGACTCTTTGAATACTCGCGAGTCTTGCCAAGTCTTGCCGAGCGACCACCAGGACGAGTACTCATGACATACTCGCAGGGTAAACTTGCCACTCGCCGAACTCGGCATTTATTCGCAGCATTCGTCATTTACTCGCTGAACTCGTCACTTATCCGCAAGTCTGTTGACTGTTTGACCGTCGCTTTTGTGTTTTGGAGGGAACGAGGGGAGGGAATAAGCCCCCGAAACAACACTGCTCTCCCCTGTCATCTCATTGAATAGTTTGGCGGGAACCCTCGAGTTGTTCTCATTTTCCCCCTAGCTATTATCAATTTATCAGTTGTCTGTGTGTTCGGAATTTTGGAGTGTGCGCACACTGAGGATGTGACTGGTCTGAGCATTTTCAATTTTCAATTTTTTTCATTGAACTTCTATACTTTGGATTTTATAAATATAAGGCGACAACGCTGCCATCGGTAGTTTGGTTGAAGAATGCGATTGCTCGTGGTTAGGATAGGATGATGATAGTGTGTTTGGAATTTTGGAGTGTGCGCACATTGAGGATGTGACTGGTCTGAGCATTTTCAATTTTTAATTTTTTTCATTGAACTTCTATACTTTGAATTTTATAAATATAAGGTGACAACGCTGCCATCGGTAGTTTGGTTGAAGAATGTGATTGCTCGTGGTTAGGATAGGATGATGATAGTGTGTTTTTTACAATTTGCTTTTTTCGTTTTTTTAATATTTTTAATAATTGTTAATTAATGAAATTTTCTTATTATCTTTTTTCTTTATAATTTTATGGTTTTTATAATTTGTAATTAAAAATTATAGTTTGTGATTTCAAGTGAGAAAACACTTCTCGTTAAAATGCATTGCTATGTCTTTTTACTAATTTTTTGAATTGTTATATACTTATATATTAAATTTTAATTTTTAATATATATGTTTATATATCATTTTTTAAGTTACTATATTTTTAATTTTTTTCATATTTCCCGAGTCTTATTCGAGTCTCGTCTAAGTCACCGAGTCTGCCGAGTCCCAAGCTAGCCGAGTATTTGTCGAGTCCGAGTCTGACTACACTGAATTGTATAACATATACAATAACATAAAAAGGGGATGTTGCATATTAAATGGTAAACAAAGTAAAAATTGACTTTACATTTATTGATCCTATGTAAAAACCTTTATTTGGGCCCGTTCTGAAAATTATAAAATAGTTCACAATTAACAAAACTAAAATAACATCTGTTTTAACTTTTATGGCAGAATTCATATTGATTCTGGATACCAGAGCTCAAAATTTTCAAGTCCGACACTAGTGTGGATGACATTTGCATTCAAAAACTCTCTTTGTAGTGGAAATATGCCAGTTATTCAATGTAAAAGAAGATGATTCACTATCCCAATGGGATATGAAAGTTTCCAACCAGATAAACCCATTGATAGCAAGACAGCTTCGTTCCCAGCTCTACATTTTATGATATCAATCTTTCGTATCACATAGCGGATGCAATTAAGCGTTCAATCAATGTTATTATGTCGGTGAAAGTTACATGTCACGAAAAGGTTTTGCCAATATGCTTTTAGGATTGAAGCATTTTTCACTGTTTTTCAACTGTTGCCTTTAATTTCCCAATAATAGTTATGTAAAAGCTCCTCCACAAGCTTCCTACTTGGATATAAAGCACACTAAAGACATCAGAACCAGATATAATAGAAGAGTCCTGGTGGAAGAGGGATATGCATCAAAAGGTTATTGCTTAAAGAGGATACATACTATTGTTGCATTTTCTGAATGCATCCCCTCAGCATATGTGGCACAAATTGCTATAATTATATGATCTATGCAATGTGATATAAAGTTTACATAATTAAATTGAACATTAATGGACTTGAGGCACTCCACAAGTTACGCTAATAATATACTACTTTTTCATAATAGATAGAAGCACTTCTTCCCACAACCCCAGAAACACATTTCACAAAGCTGCTTGCTTTGGTTCCTTGGATACCAGATATCATACTGATAACAACAAATGGTAAAAAATAAACATCAACACAAAGGAATTTGTTCATACTGATAACAACAAATGGTAAAAAATAAACATCAACACAAAGGAATTTGTTTTTAGCTTTGTGATGGATATAAAACATAAGTATTATGGTATGCCATTTGGGATGCAGAGCCAAATTGTTCTCAATATAAAAGAATTACGATATGCATACACTAACAATTGGCATTCATTACCAAAAGTTGGATTCTAATTAAACCATATTAATTCTGCACCCTTAAGCCGCCTCGTACAGTTGCTAGTATGCCATGATCCTCAAAAAAAGATAGATCCCATGCACTTAGATATCAAACATAAAGTCAGATGCGCAGCTATATTGACTATACAGATGTCGACCGAATTGAATACACCTTTTCCAACAAATTTAAAATAAAAAATGGACGTTTAGAAATGCCTCATTTCAAACAATCCACGAAAAAATTGAGGACTAAAACTTATATAGAGTATGAGTGTCCAAATCGTAGATGCTTAAAGGACTCAGGCCTTTGTTTTATTTTAAATTTGGGCAAATCTATTTGTTGTCCAACCTCAAACATCGAAATGTATGGCCGTCCTAAAAAGTTTGTGAAACGACGGACTTCCAAAATTTCCAAATTAAATTTTGTGAAAAGTGTTGGAACTCTTTATATCATACTTTCTAGCCAGGGTATTGGCTGTATGGGAGGGTCGACGTTGCTTGTATGAAATGTTGTTACGTATCCTGGGTATGGGTAAGGATAATGCTGATGTGACAATAAAACCACTCATAAAAGAATAAGGAATAACATGTAGTACACTCATAAAATGAAAAAAATTAAAACCACAATATAATAATGAAGAATAACATGTATGCTCATACAATAAAAAAATTAAAACTACCATAGATCCACAGATCCAACTTAAGATCTAACTTAAACCTTAAACTGAAACTGGACCGGGATCGATCTATCAAGCACAGGATCAAATGAGTTTTCCTTATAGTGAACCAGGACTGGAGTCTATCAAGCACCGATAGGATCCGATCCTATATGAGATCGAATGAAGGATTGAATGATTTTTTTTAGGTTGAAACTCTTTTTATTGCACCGAAGAGGTGCATTCTACAACCCAGTAAGGGAGAGATGTGTAACTCCTTCCGTGCTCATCCTATAGTTGACAAGTGTCTTTTATAAAAAAATAATAAGATAAAATATTATTAAAAATAACTTGTCAGCTTAAATTGAATTTGTTATTTAGAATTGCAAATATATAAAACAACATAAATAAATTAGATAAACTAAAACCATAAAAATTAGATTACACATTTCCACTCTAGAGAAAGGTTTGCACTTTAAGAGATTTGATCCTCTGCGTGCTTGGTAGTTCCCTAAGAGATTTGATTCTTCTGGGTGCTTGGTGCTTGGTAGATCCCTTTTAGATGGATCTATGCTGGTCTTAATAAACCTCAAGAATTGGATCCTTAGATCCCTTAGATCTTGATGCTGCTCTATAGATCCGACCTCTGCCCATATGATAGATCCGAATTTAAGATGATCTATGTTGTCCCTAATTCAAGGGAAAGGAGGAGGGAAATCATCAATGTAACAAAATCATGTATTTCCCTCGTTCAAGCAAATGGCAGGAAATCATCAATGTACCAATGTCCCTACATCAAGGGAAAGGCAGGAAATCATCAATGTAACAAAATTAGGTCCTTCCCTAGTTCAAGCAAATGGCAAAAAATCATCAATGTAATAAAAGCATGATCTTTCCCTAGTTTAAGCAGAAGGCAGGAAATCGTCAATGTAACAAAATCATGATCTTTCCCTGGTCTTGGAATTTCTAAAGCGTTCGGCGCTTCAACACTTGCACAACATGAAAACCAATTATTCCCTGAATAACCGACCCATCAGCAGTGACAATAAATAAAATAAAATGGCAGGGAGGATAAACAACGCGAAGGAGAAGAGGCGACATACCGCTGACAAAATGCCTGGTGCTCAGCTCTCTGTTAAAAGCAAATGGATCTTTCGATGGACCGCGTAGAGGTAATGACGGCCTTCTGAATAGTCGTCCGATACCTGTTCGAAGTGTCATCTACATAATAACCCTCGCACTCCTTAAAATCGAAAATAGGTCCGCCGTTTATGGAGTGTGTTGAAACCCTAGCTGGAGTGTTTTGAAACCCTGGCTCTTTAACCATGTAAATGTGGAAAAAGAGTCCTTATATTTACTCAAAAAGCGAACAGTATGTGAAAAAGCGTTATATTGTGAGAAAGGTTTCACGAGATTCTTCTACCGAGCCAAAACAATGACATATTTTCAAAGAACCTTTGTCATCTGTCCGTGTACCGTACAGTAAGACTAACATTTGTACTCAGTGCCTCCGTGTCTCCAGTCTCCACCTCTGTTTACCTGTTCAGCCGATTGACCTGTCCACCCAATTCAGAAAACCGGAATCAGTAGCCCACATCGAGCTACTCTTGGTGAATTGATCGAGATAGTGCGACACGTATCTTCACGGCAGTGCCATGAGGGTTGCCCTCATCGGTTTATATTCTACAGTAAGTTGGAATAGGCTCGTACGAAGCGTAAGGTATTAGAAAATGGTCTCGAATCAGCCCTCTCTGTCTTGGCCCTGTTGGTGTACGTCGCGCTTAAGCGCACGTCGGTGAGTAAAGTCCGTTTGTATGGAAGAGTCTAAGCGACGATTTTGCCCGTGGGCAATGGTCGCGTCGGCCTTGGTGACTGCCTTACCCCACTCAGGGTTCAAATTTGAAGGCTTCAGAGCCCTTCAAAGGCCATTTTAGTCTTCATAAAAGGCCACTAAGAATTTTACCATGCGAAAAAAATTAGTTTCATTTCCAACAGGTCAATAATGAAATTGAGTAAGCGTGGGTAAATTTGCAATAGAAGGACAGCTACAAAATTTTGAAAAGATGAATGGGCACGGACCAGGGTGGGCCACTAGGCTGCCCAGTTCCAACTTCAACTCGGTGACTATGACTTGGGATTCAAGTTCACTTTCAAAGAATTTAATGGCATTGGCATGCATTACCGATTCACCAACTTCATTAAATATTGGTCTCAAAGGATTCTAGCCTTCCAACTGGGTTTTCCATATGGCATCTTCTTGTTCACCGAGTCGTCATCTCACAACTTAAAAGTCACTTCAATATTTTCGTATATGATGTGAAATTAAATGCTCATATGAGTCATTTATATGGATGGTGAATTGATTTTTACCATAGTTGGCACGATTTACATTGTTCAAAATGATGCCTCTTACCATAGTTGGCACGATTTACATTGTTCAAAACGATGCCTCTCTTCAATTATGGCATGTTCTTTAATGAAATCCATGTTGAATTTTATTATAAAAAGATTAAATAGCAATACAAAATTAAGTTGTAGAACTATGTCTTTTAGGTTATACTAAAGTAGAATAAATGAGATATGATAATTTAGGTTACTTTTTTACATCAAATATTTCCTAGGTTATGGCCAATAGCACACTAATTATTAAGAAAAACTCTTAAATTATTATTTTATCTAAAAAAACTATAGTATTTCTAGGTTAGAATTACATATTACATTTAGTTCTATAGTTTATAAAAAATAGGTTAAGTAATTTACAATTTATTCATTAAGAAAAATATTTTATATTAATAAATTTAATTTAGATTTTTATTCTATTCTAAGTTCAGAATCATTGTAGCAATTTAAGGTGTTTGTTTTAATCACAACTTAGACTTCCTTATTATCTAGCTTAACATTTTTAGGGTTTGGGTTTGGTGTTAGTTATATAGTCAACATTATCAATTTCCTAATTTTCTCTTGAAATGTGTTGTTAAAGATATATTAATAAATCTTTATCCGTTACTCAAATGGACTCATTGTCTTGATGATGAATCTAAAGGTTCGTAATGTCGACATATCAAATGGAGTCTACAATTACCTTGGATACCACTCCTCAAACCTATCAACCCATAATTTAAGAGAAGAGATTGTAAATATGTTTTTTGTCAAAATAACATTTTTGAATCTGTAAGGTTCACAAAGAGATTATAGTATATAATAGTCCTTGTTTTTTGTCTAACCTTTTCACATAAATATAAGATGAAAATTTGAAAAGATAAGTGTGGAATCCCTCTCAAACTTCTACTTGTGTGAGATCCAAATACTAGTAACATCCACATTGAAGGTTGAAGGATATTTTTTTCAATGTGTTTGAATAATAATTATGTGCACCTAGTTTTGAAAAGAGAAATGAGAATCCCTATCAATCCCTCTCATTTGACATCTAGATGTTAATAGACTCGAGACTAAATTTTGAAAGATAAATATTCAAGTCTTCTAATACTTAGGTTTATTACGATGAAGACAATGCTTAGGGATTAGGTGGAGTTTGAAATTGAATGGCTAGTTACTCATGAACTGTGTACATATAGCAAACATATCAATTAGATTTGTGATGGTATTTGTAACTTTTTTTTCCATTAATGGAAATGTGGATCCTAAAAAACTTATTTAGTTGGAAAGATAATAATACAATGCTTTTAATAGCATGTAGAAAAGTTCATTTCAAAATAGTGAAATGTCATGGAAAAGTTATTCTTCTAATTTTTTTACATTTATGTTGTTTATTTAAACCATTGGTTATGGTAATGATCAAGTGGTCACAACAAGGATCAACAATTTTAAATCTCCCAGGGATGTACAATGTTAGAAGTACACTAGTTTTAGGTGGATACGTTGGCACTAGATAAAGATCATATTTTGAGTTTTTGTTATTAATGTTAGGGATTTGATGCCTAATCTCTTTTGGCATTGTAACATAGCAGTTCTAATAGTGGAGCTCTTCTCAAAACAATTCTAGACATAAATAAGCTTTAGTACCCCATGAGCCTACTTTCACCCCTAATTTCATATTATGCATTCAGATAAGGTTGCGAGTAGTTCTCAACTACTCTAATCACTTTAGCATGATAGGAAACAAACATTTCCCTTCAAAAAATAAATAGGCCAAAGAACATGCGATACAAAAAACCAATACTCCTAATGGTTATGGCTATGTTCACATTAACAAAACAAGTGCATCAATCTCTTTCTAAATGGGTTTTTTCTCAATCTCATCTTCCTTCACCCTTACATGTTCTTCATTCTCAACCTTTATTTTAGTCTCTCCTCCTTTATACTAACTCTTGAGTAATCCCCATAAAAAGAATCTGGAAGTCATAAATCATATGTACATGGTTTACCTCGCTAATTCCATGTAAATGTTGAATCACTTGAATCATTAGCATACTTGGTTAATTATGGTATAAAGCTTCCACCCATTTACAATTTTAATTATAGCATCTTCCCTGGGACAAATGCAGAACCAAGCAAGACCTGTATGGCTTATGAGAAGTGTTATTAGAGCTAATAAGCTGAAAATCCACCTGATGTTTGAAGAGGACAATCAAGAATTTGTGCATCTTATTGCATTAATTGCCAAGATAATGAACAAAACGTATCAGGCCGTATGTATTGAACATAGTGCTTCACATGTTTATTTTTCCGCATCCATAATATTAATTGCTTCATGAATGGCTCGGGTGACATAAAAGAGACACAGTTGGATGATTGGAAGTGAATAGATTGTAAGGATTTTCTATTTCCAGATGTAATTTCGACATAAAGACTTTTATTTTTACCAGTCTTAGCTACTATCCAAAGCAATGTTTGGTTGGGTTGTTTTAACTACCCACTCTTTGCATAACTATTAAAAAGTATATTGAAATTTTAACGTTTTATTTCATAAATAAATTTTAAACTGTATATCTCATTTGTATTCATTATGTCAAACATTTTATAGAACTATATTTGCTTACATGTTGAGTATTTTATTAGATGTTTTTGTTGGAATTTAGATTGAGATGCATTTTATGGTTGAGGAATTTAAATGGTTTTATTTATTTTTTAAATTTTCAATAAGTTATATATATTATATTTTTATATTTAATTAATTTTTTACTTAGTTAAATTAATGTATGAAGATATAAAGTTTGTTTATATAAAAGAGAAATAATTTTTACATATATAAAATAAAAATTTTAATTATTAATGAATTTATAACAATTGTATGTATATATATTTGTTATATTATATAAAATATTTTGTATATAGAAAAATAATTTTTACATATAAAATACAAATTCTATATAATAATATTATATAAAAATTTTAATTATTAATGAATTTATAACAATTGTATGTATATATATTTGGTATATTATATAAAATATTTTGTATATAGGAAAATAATTTTTACATATAAAATACAAATTCTATATAATAATAATATTATTATATTATGAGATTTAAATTAATATTATTGAAAAAGTAGATATAAATTAATAGCTAAGTTTTTAAATTATTATATAATATTAGATTTTATATATATAGTTTAATAACTACAATATAAAAGTAATTTAATTTATTATGATAAGTAAAAAATTAAATATTAAGTTAAAAATTAACCTTATTATAATATATAATTTAAAATACTCGATATATATATATATATCCTCTTAGAACGAAACTATTATGAAACTTAGCTCGATGGCTAGGGTTTATCTCAATACGGCCCTGTGTCAGGGGCTGGTGTGCGCATCATGACGATCTGTGCTGGCGACAGGTGGTTTCGATTTGTCCTGGGAGTCGAGTCACAGCAGGTGGAGGGTCAAGTCACTTTTCGGGTTTTAGTTTCCTTTGCAAATCGATTTCTCTTTGGGGTGTGCAGCGCTGTGAAGGCAGTTTGTGCTGTCGATAGGGCGGTAGCGAACTTGGCAGTTTCGAGGCAGGGAGCCTATGACGGTGGGGGGCACATTCTCAACTTATTCTTCGGTTTTACTGTGGTCGTTGTTACAGTGGTAAGATGGGGATAGATGATCGGATGGATTACTCATTGGATCCGACAACGGAGGGTGTTTTTCAATATTCCTTGGGTCATTACAGTCCGGGCAGCAAAACCCTATGGGGCGGAGATTTTCTTCCTGATTCCCTGCTTACTGACACGGGTGTTTCCTACTCTCAGTCCTCTTTTTTTACGGATCTCCCTCCTGTGTTGTCTCCAGAACCAGCGTTGAGTCCAGGTGAGGTGGAGGGCCTTTTCTCGGTGGAGATTGAACACACCAGGGGGGTTAATCCTTCGGGTCCTGGTGATGTGGGAGGGGTGGCGTCTATGGAAGATTTCACTACTGGGGTTTTGGGTTTGAATGGGTGTGGCTCTGTGGATGTTGAGCTTCAGGGCGTGTGCGATTCATTACCTGTGGGGGCTTCAGAAGAACGCGAGGAATATCCTCATGGACACACTCCTCCTAGGCGGAGGGAGCCGGTGATAAGTCAGACTGGGGGTGTAGATGGAGGTGTGGACCGCGGGGCTGGAAGAAGAAGAAGGGATCTTGTAAAAAAGAGGAAGGCGACGTGTTCTTATGCTCTCGGGAAAGACATCAGGTGGTCACAGATTTTGCAGATGGCTTCTTTTACCATGGTTGGTAAAATTATTGGGAAAAATTGTTCGATGACTGTCATCGAAAATTGGATAAAGGATGTTTGGGCCGAAGCGCTGGGGGAGGTTCCTAAACTTGAAGGTTTGACGCGGGGGTGGTTTCCGCTTAATTTCACCCAACAGGCGCATGTTAGCTGGGTCTTAGAGAGGAATTGGTCTTTGGATCAGTGCCCGGTACTGCTCAAAATGTGGACTCCAACTTTTGATGCATCCCATGAGCGGGTGGATGTGGTTCCAATATGGGTTCGCCTTCCAAGTCTTCCTAGACAATACCGGTCGAAGGAGCATTTCATCAGTATTGGCAATATTTTGGGGACCTTCCTTGAGGCAAATATGTCCTTCAAGGTTACAAAACTTCGAAGGGTGGCGCGGATTCTAGTAAACATCAATGTGAGGGAGGGTTTGTACGAAGAAATTCATCTCTCTTGGGGCAATGCTTTCTTCATACAACGATTGGATTATGAAAACATCCCTTTTAGATGTCGACGCTGTCACACTTATGGTCATCTGGCGGTTGATTATTCTCTTGGGGTGCGTATGATTAATGGTCGCAGCTCACAGAAGGGCTCTCGTGGGAATGGCTCTAGCAGAGGCCCGACGTCGCCGACATTGGGACCTCAGTCATCTGAACCTGATGAGGGGCACCTGGTTGTGGAGAGTATGACACCTTCTATTAGGGAGGATGCTTTGATTCTGAGGGTTCTGGTTGAGGAAGCTGGTGTTGTTCTTGGCCCTATTGTGGAGACGCATTCTGCGGGTATCTCTTCTTCTGCCCCTTCTCCATCTTTAAATGTGTTTACTAATATTTTCAATATTTCTGGGATGGATTGGATGGAGAAAAAACTCAAGAACTTATCTCTCTCACCTCTTCCCTTGGCTTCTACTACCCCTTTTTCTACTGCACATGATGAGGCTGTAGTTTCCCCTCTTCCTTTGGTGGCCTCTACCCACTCTTCTGTTGCCATTGTTGAGGAGGATATCCCTTCATCTTCAGACCCTGCTTTGCTTGAAAATGGGCCTCTTTTACCCCACTCCTCACCTGATTTGGGATATTTCCTTAGGTCGGGGAAAAAGGTTCTACCTAGGGGTTTGGGGAAAGTTTATCATCATGTTCCTCATGGGAGAGGACGCGCTTCCTTTCTGGCAAAGGCTCAGTCCAGGGCTCGGAAGGATCTACATGAAGGAAAACAACTTTCTATTGAACGGGCACTTAGAGCTGTGTAGGCCCAGAAAAAGGGGCGGAGATGAAGATCATGTCTTTCAACTGTCGGGGTCTGGCAAGTCCCCTTAAAAGACCTGCGTTACGTAGGGTGGTCGATTTGGAGCACCCTGATGTGATGTTGCTACAAGAAATTTTAGGTGTAGGTGATGTGATTAAAGTAAAGTTGGAGAGCTGGTTTCTGGGCTGGCAGTTTGTGACCTTGGATGTCCGGGGTCGTTCTGGGGGATTGGCCATGGGGTGGAATACTCGTGTGGTGAAAGCTCTGAACATTTGGGGTCTGGATTCTGTGTTGGGGATGACTTTCCAGGGTTTGGATCAGGGGGGCCCTGTGGATGTATTCAACATCTATGGCCCTTATCTAAACCGTATCCCCTTTTGGGAAAATATTTTTAACTTGGATATGTTCAGGGGCGACTTGGTTATTATCGAAGGTGATTTAAACTTTTCTTTGGGATAGGCGGAAGTCTGGGGACCTTTTTCTCGTCCTGACTTACTGTCTGAATACTTCTCTCAGAAGCTCATTGAGAGGAATTGGCTGGATATTGAACCTGTTAAGCTTAAGCCTACATGGCATAACAATCAGTGTGGGGATGGGCGTGTGGCTAAGCGTCTGGATCGTTTTTTTATTTCTGAAGCTCTGATGGAATAACAACATTTCATTCGACAGTGGGTGGGATGTGGTGGTCATTCTGATCATCTGCCAATCTTCTTGGAATTTAGGAACGGCCCTGTTAGGCCTCCTAGTCCTTTGAAATTCAATAAGACCTGGTTAAAGGATGAATCGTTCCGTCAACTGATTCTTTCTAATTGGGTCCCTTATAATCCGGACAGCTGTCCGACTGCGCTTTTACAGTTTGCTGGCAATTTTTCTCAGCTCAGAGGCTTGATCAAGAAATGGGCTGGGGATAAGCGCAGCAGAGAAGATCTTAAATTAAGGCAGCTTGAGAAGGATATATTAATCATTATGGATATGGAGGGAGGGGGCATATGAATCAAGAAACTAAAGATACTTTGGTTAGGTTGCAGGGCAGAAGGAATACTATCCTCTTGGACAAGGAGGAAACCTGGAGATTGAAGAGCAGGGCTATCTAGCTTGAGTGTGGAGATGAAAATACAAAAAAAATTCACTTTTATGCCAGGGGAAGAAAAGCAATGAATACTATTTGGAGTCTAAAGAATTCTATGGGTAGAAGTCTCGAAACCTTTGAGGATTTCGCTGACTTAGGGGTTGAACATTTTCAACACTTATTTCAGGCACCGGAGGGTGCACAGCTGATGGAGATTATGCTTATCACACAGGTTTTTCCTCAATTTGTGGGGGAGGAAGAAAATCTCTCTGATGGAAGAGGTTACAGAAGAGGAGCTAAAACTGGCACTGCAGAGTTTTCAGAAAGACTAGAGTCCAGGGCCTGATGGTTGGACTATTGAATTTTTTTCTAAACTATATGACCTTTTAAAGGATGATATTTTGAAGGTGGTGGAGCACACTCATATGTCAGGCAGGATCCCTGCTTGTTTTAATTCGACTTTCATTGCTCTGATTCCAAAGGTGGATAATCCAAAAACTCTGCACGACTTCAGACCTATCTCGCTTTGTAATTGTATTTATAAGGTGATTTCGAAGATTATTGCTCGTAGGTTGAAGGATATTTTGTCTAAGCATATTTCAGCGGAACAATTTGGTTTTCTCAATGGATGACAGATCCATGAGGCGATTGGTGTGGCTCAGGAAGGCCTCCATAGCATGAAAACTCGCAATCTGAAGGGAGCAATTTTGAAAATTGATCTCTCTAAAGCCTATGACAAGGTAAGTTGGACATATATTCATATGTTACTAATTCATCTGGGTTTTGGGATTGCTTTTGTCAGGTGGATAATGTGTTGTGTCACCACGGTGTCGTTCTCTGTTTTGATCAATGGAGCTGCTTCACCTTTCTTCTGTGCAGGGAGAGGACTGAGGCAAGGATGTCCATTGTCTCCACTATTGTTTCTTCTGGTTGCTGAAGGTTTAAGCCAGTTACTCTTGGAGGCTCATAGGGGTGGCAACTTTAATGGTATAGATGTTTCCCAACATCTGCAGATCACTCATCTTTTGTTTGTGGATGACGTTCTTATCTTCTGCTCTGGAACTGTACAAGATTTGAATACTCTTGCTAAGATTTTGGCCCTTTTCTCCTCTACGACTGGCATGGAGATTAATGAAAGAAAATCTACCTTAACTACTCATCGTTTGGATGCTGCTGAAGTTGGACATGCTACAGAATGTTTTCCTTTTATTCGGGTTACTTTGGACGATGGTCTAAAGTACCTAGGTTTTTTCCTGAAACCAAATAATTATTTGAAGAAGGACTGGGTGTGGTTGATTGAAAAATTGGAGAAAATATTACATTCCTGGAGTCATCGGTGGCTATCTAGGGCGGGGAGATTGGTACTAGTTAAGGCAATGCTGGAAGCGATTCCAGTATATTGGATGTCTCTCTCATGGATCCCTAAAGGTATCCTGGAGAAAGCTCGTCGGATCTGTCTTCATTTTTTGTGGAGTGGGAAAAAGGAGGCAACGGTTACCCCCTGGGTCAGATGGGATAGGATTGCCAGGCCAAAATCGTTGGGGGGATGGGGTCTAAAAAACATTTTCCTTTTTGCTGAAGCTTTGGCGACAAAGGGGGGATGGCGTTTGATTCAAGCTGAAAATCTGTGGACCAGGGTGATGCATACGAAATACATTGCTCCAGATACTATTTTGGATTGGATCAGGAATCCAGGGAAGAGTCACAGGGGGGGATCGGTCATTTGGAAAGCGGTGATAAAATCCTTTGAAGTCATAGGGGAAAATCTTGTTTGGAAGGTTGGTAATGGCAGGAGGGTGCAGGTGGGGGAGGACCATTGGTTGGGATGCAATGGTGGGTTTAGACGGTCTGAACTGTTGGTGGCTTCTCTCAGACAACGCGGTATTACTTACCTGTATCAACTTGCTTCTCTCGTTCAGGAAAACAGGTGCACTCAGGGTTGGCGCCCAACTATATACTATGATCTGCCTATATGGGAAGAGGCTGAACTGAATCAATATATTCGGCTGCTACCATTATCGCTGGTTCAAATTCGGGAAGGGGATGACGAACTTATTTGGAATATGGCGACTTGTGGGAGATACACCCCAAAGGAGGGGTATATTTACCTCAGTTCAGCTGGAAACGACCAGGGGATGGAATGGTTGTGGAAGAAGATCTGGAAATATCATTGTCTGCCAAAATGCAGATTATTCTGGTGGTGTGTTCTTGAGAACAAGGTACTGGTTTGGGAAAATCTCCATAAATGAGGTATTATTGGCCCGGGATGGTGTGTTTTATGCCGGGCTGACGAGGAAACGGTGGTACATTTGTTCCTTAAATGTACCTACTATGTGGAGGTTTGGACAAAATACTGTAAGCTTTTGGGGTTGGGTCCTGACTGTCGTTGGGAAGGAGATTCAATTCTTGATGCTTGGGAACGTTGGCGTAGATTGGACAAGGTGGATATTATGAAGGTTCTTCCGCTCCTGGTCACTTGGGGTATTTGGCTAGCCAAGAATAATGTGGTTTTCAATGGGAAAGTATGCACATCGGCAATTACAGCTGGACAGACTTGTGGGATTGCACTGGCTCTTCCCAAGCATATTAGGGTCGAGAAACAGAGGGAAATACTTGAGCTGGAAATTCATAAGTCATCACCCTGGGAGTTCTTTGATGGTGCTTCTCAGAATATGGTATCCAGGGGGGGTGCTTTTCTTCATATGGTGGAAAACCATTCTTTCGAAATGATGGCTGGGCTGGGAGAGGGTGGAAATAATCACGCTGAACTTTTAAGTTTGAAACTTCTTCTCTTATTCGCAGCAAAAAAGAGGTGTAGAAGTCTAAAGGTTTATGGTGACTCCCTGAATATGATCAACTGGGTTAAGAGGATCCAAGCTTGCAGAGATCTAATTTTACAAAACATTTTACTCTCTATTTGGGATATCATTGAGTCCTTTGATTCAATTTCATGTTCACATGTTTATAAGGAAAACAACATCCAGGCTAACTCAACTTCAAAGGAGGGGCTCCAATTGGATGCAGGTGTGTGGAAGATTAAGGAGCGGCTAGATGATGTAGTTTTATCATCGTCCCTTCATAGAAGGGGAGGCATTATGAGACAGACTGTTTTTTTTTGCACTAGTGTTGTGCTGTATATATCTTATGGACAGATGGTTTTTGTTTTGATCCTTATATGACTATTGGTTGTTAGGACAGATTTCATTTTTGATAAAATGGGTTGCTATGTTGTGCTTTGCTCATAGATCATCTATGAATCCTGAACTGATTATAGTCTTTGATCAGTGATTTGGTGGGCTGAACTTTCTTTTGGGATGGGGTATGATTGTCGACCTTATTGTCGGGTGCTGATCGTTGTTTATAAATATGCTATGCATATCTACAAAATGTAATTTTGTCTCTCTACGGATGAAACGAAATTATGCTTTTTTCTTTTGGAAAAAAATATATAATTTAAAATACTCAATTAAAAATTTTTATTTACCATTCATATTAATTTTTTATTCAAAATAAATATTTATATCATTGGATTAATTTTTTATTCAAAAATAATTTTTTTTTTCCTAGGAAAAAAAGCGTAATTTCATTCATCTTGCGAGATCAAAATTACATTCTGTAGATTCACAACGTGAATACCATATGCATAACCAAAAAAACTGTCATGAGATTATAACAACCTCCAGTCAATAAACTATTCAAACCGGAACATACTCAAATGCCTAATGCGTTTTCTGTCCTCCTTTCAATAAGGTTCAAAATATACATCAATATAATGCTGTAAAAAAGTTTTTAGTTCTGCGAAATTAACCATCTATGCCAAAAAAGTGCATAAGAAACAAGATATTATCAGTCTATTCAAAAATAATTATATTAATATACTTTTACATTATTAGATTTATTTTAAGAAATGTTTATTTGTAAATTTTTTTATATTCAAATATGTGTTAATAAGTATTATTACTTTTTCATAATATTATTTTTTCATATTTATAACTATTATAAATTTGTTGATAATAATCTAATTTAATAAATTTAAAATTATATAAAAAGATTAACATATAGATAAATTAATTATATTCGAATTTAAGTATAAATTTTTAATTAAAAAATAAAAGTTTTAAACTTTAAAATATAATGGAAAGAAAAAAACTTTTAAATTTTATAAACTTTGAAAAACATTGTAATATCAAAACACTTAGCAAAAACATTTGTAAAACTTAATATACATTCGAGAAAAGTTTTATTATAGATATTGAAATTGAACTTAGAGAACTTTAAATATATAAGCTTGGAAAATGTTACAAATATATAAATTGAATAAACTATATATATCAAGTAATTTAGTGGTTTAAAATATATTTATTTTAAATATATAATTGGTGTAATGAGGAATGAATAAAGTATTTATATTAAAAAGAAAATTTCAATTTGAGCTTCTTATTTTAATCAATTTTAAATGTTTTTAATTCCATACACAAATGATAAACACTATAAATAAATGATATACAAACAATTTATTAAAAAAATAAAGTGTTATTTTATTTTGAAAAGAACTTCATTGTTACACCCATATTCTAACTCATCAAAATATAACAATAGATTGAATACTTATAATGACTTCATTAAATAAAAATATTACTTTTAATTAATTTCAATGCACTTCAATATAACTCCTAAAAAGCTAATGTAACCAAAAACTAGTTTAATTGGTTTTTTCAAAAATTACTAAACTAGTTTTTATGGGCTCTACCTCGGCTAGAACTCTGTCTCAACATGCATTCCCCGGCTGGAAATCTGCCCTTGGGTGGAACTCTGCCCAGTTGGAACTTTTCCCTCGGTTGGGTCTCAGCCTCAGTTGGAACTATGCCCTGGCTGGAACTCTGCCCCGGTTGGAACTCTGCCTCGGTAGGAAATTTTCCCATCCAACGCAGAACTGTTAAGATTCCAAATATCTAAATATATGTTAGCTCAATAACTCTCTATGAAGTACGTTTGACAATGCATGAACTTTATCGGAAGGAAATATTACCTCACAGGAACCCTTCTCTTGTTGGAACTTTGCCTTGGCTAAAATTGTGCCTCGGTTGGAACTTCGCCCCGGCTGGAACTCCACCCCGACTAGAACTCTGTCCCAGCTGGAACTCTGCCTCGATTGGAACCTTTCCCCTGGATGGAACTCTTCCTCCTTCAGAATCCAAATATCTAAGTATATGCTAGCTCAATAACTCTATAGGAAGTACAAACTCGACAATGCATGAACTTAATCGGAAGGCACTTTGCCATGACTGGAATCCTGCCCTGATTGGAACTCTTCCCTGACTGGAACTGTGCCTTGGTTTGAAATCTGCCCCGACTAGAACTTTGCCCTGGATGGAACTCCACCTCGGCTGGAACTTCACCTCGTCATTAGTGCTTGGACCTAATCAAATCTAAAGCGAAGAGAAGATGTTGCTTACATCTTGATGGGAACACTTCTAAAAGCTTATCTTAGCTAACCCCTAGTGAAAACGTTGTGCTTTAGGAGTGCTAGCTTGTGTGGCAACATGTACCTCATAATCAAGTGACCAGTTCCCCCACTTTGTGCACCTGATGATTATTCAACTTGCCACCTAGGGTAACAACCTCTTAGGTAAGTGCACTATGCTTGCACTCTATCCATGGTTAAGTATCTGCTCTAACCAAACCGTCGATATTCCCATCCAACATTACCAACATAGAACTGTGAAGAATCCAAATATATAAATATCTGCTAGCTGAATAACTCTATAGGAAGTACGCTCAACAATGCATGAAATTTATCAGAAGGAAATCTTACCTCATAGGAACCCTGCCTTTGTTGGAACTCTGCCCTGGTTAGAACTGTGCCCCAGTTGGAACTCTGCCCTGGCTGGAACTTTGCCCCAGCTGGAACTCTGCCCCGGAAGGAACTCTGCCTCAATTGGAACTCTGCCTCGACTGGAACTCTGCCCCGCTGGAACTCTACCCTCAACTAGAACTCTTTTATTGGCAGAAACTTTGCTCGGTAGGAACTTTGCCTTCACTGGATCTCTACCCCGGTTGGAACTCTGCTCAACAGGAACTTTGACCAATATGAACTTTGCTCGGCAGGAACTTTGCCTCGACTAGAACTTTATCACACAAGTTATAACCACTTCCCTGTTTCACTTATGTGTATGGGTTAGTTGTGTTTCTTAAGTATGTGGGTAATAATGTGTGCCACTTATGTGCATGAGTTAGGTCCATGTGTACCACTCAATGCATGAGTTAGGTCCTTCCTCTTTTTTTTTCTTGTAATGGGAGTGTCTTAATGTATTTATAGTTCATTCATGCAAATAACATGATGATAATTATTCCTTCGAGGTATGGGGTGATGAAGGTTTATGCACTAGATCATCAACAAAGAATGGAGGTTTGTTTATTTATGAATATGATATTTTTTTTCTTGATCTAGTGTTTTTTACTCACCAACCTACAACATCTCCACGAGAGCTCTATTTTTTATTCTTAGAGACCAATATTTTCTCTGCACTTCATCTGGGTACTCGATTGGGGGGGTTTTGAAACTATACATGATTTAGATGTAATGGTCTTGGCTAGTAAGGGTCCTCCGTAGTTTGTTTTGTGGGTCACAAATAAAGCAAACATTTTTTTTATAATATCATGATGTAACTCCTTCTTATATTAATGGAATCAACTTTAAAAACACAACCATCCACATATAAAGTATCAATACTCTATAAGTATAAATATCCAAATATTTTTTCACATTAAAAATAAATATGCAAAATATGTTGATCATTTTTCAACAAATGCATGATAACAAAACAATGTAATAACTTGAGAGTTGTGTGTTTTCTAAATGTATACATGTAGGTTTTATAGTATATTGTTTTTTTTTTAATTTGAGTTGGCGAGTCTCTGTTATTCTACTTTGAGAATCAAGGGTAGCCTAGGCTCTCTAAAATGGATTTCAAGAGCTATGGACCACCACCATAAGTACAGTTGCACCACTCCTTCGGTATTAGGTTTAGTGTATATATTAAGGTTGATATATTGTCAGAGGTCATGGCAACGCCAAACATATGCTCTTTGTGTAAATGCCAATAATAATTAGTTTATCACTTCTAATTTCATGCTCATATGTGAAACTAGCTTGGTGTGATGTTTTAAGATATGTTCACTTTGTAGGTAGTTGGGAAAATGAATCTATATTGGATTATTGTGAAGCCTAGAGGAAGGATACAAATACATTGTCCCATTGAACTTTACCTTGTTTTGTTATATGGAGCCTATAACTAGTTAAGAAACATAGAAATTTTTTACGACAATGATTAAACATATTCAATTGCAATGTCCAAAATTATTGTAGAATACAAAAAGGGACACATGATAAAGGGTTAAGGGGAAGTCTGTTAGTTAAAAGAACTAAATATTAATGAACAAGATCCACGGGGATTCTTCGATGGGGCGTGCTAAGGGACTCTGGTTTTAGGTGGTGATGTTGCAATCCTTTTCCTTCTCCGGATCATTTTTACTGTCTGAAAGCTAGTGTTGGCCTAGGTATCGATTTCTCTCTCGAATGTCTTTACTTCTTTGCAAAGTGTAAACCAAAGCCTCACGACCACCAAAGTAACATTATCACTTCCACATAAACAAGCAGGCGCATAGATGAAACCCCAACGCTTTCAACAAATGCATAACATGTTCACAAAGGTTCAACGACAGAGCCACGAAGAGCTAGGAACAAGTCTTACCCGGCTGTAAGGTTTGATTAATGAAGCATCCAACTAAGAACTTGTAGTCACAAAGTGTGCATCTAGAACCCTCCTACACATACAAACTTGGAGGTTAAATAATGTTTTTGATGAAAACAAACTACAGCTTGAGAATTTTTGTTCATCACGAGTTTAGGAAAATATTTTTCCCTGGTTTTGTAAGCTCTTCTTTCCACTAAACGACACCAACACCACTGACAGGGTCTCACGAATGTACAAGTAAGGAGAAAGAGAAACTCGGCTCTTTCCCTCTGGAAGCACTCTTGAAACTACATAGCCGAGCAAGCAAAGAAACCAACAGAGTTTCACAGAGCGAAAAATAAAAGAACAAAGCCTCACACACAAGTTCCATAGTTTTCGAATAAACAGTAAACCCTTAGGGTTTTGCTTTAACTTTCTGACCACCAGATGGGGGAGTAAAGGCACCCACATGGATTGCCTTGGGGAGCATTCAATATACAGCCCGTACCTTAACTCACTGTCACGTTGACTTTTCCCAGTCAACATCCTTTGCATTCGAGAGCCCTTTTTACACTTTTATATAGTGCTCTATAACTTGTAACTCGAATTTTGATTTATAACATAGTCTATAGTTTTGTAGGGTGTTCTAGTTTAGGATTTGTTTAGATTTGGTTGTCAAACCTTGGTGTCCCACCTTACCTGCATAGGTTTTGAAATACTTTGGACTTAGGATTTTATCCTTAGTAAAACTGAGAGTGTGATCTCGTTCACGTGCACAAGCGAGACGAAGGTTCATGCGTCATCCTTAAAGGCTAAGTAAGACTGTAACCCTTTCCTTTCACAGCTCATAGGTAGGACAAAAACTAAAAAAAAAGAAACATTTTTACAACATTGCAACCAACAGAGTTCTAAAAGCAGTTTTTGCCACAAAATAGTATCAACCAAAATGTATGACGAAATATCGACAAAAGGTCGTAAAAAAAAGCATGCAATAATAAACACTAACATAGACACATAAATCTTGTAGATTATAACCAGCATAGATCCATCTTAAACCTGGATCTAGAAAGCACCGAGAGGGATCCAATCTCTTTAGGTGTAAGTTATTTTTATGGTTTAACATATATCTTTTAACTACTTTTCATTTAGTTTTATTATTGGGTTTCTATTATTTGATAAATTATGCGACATGTATTTCTCTATATTCTTTTGATGGTGTAGTGTTACATTAAAAACACATTGATCTCATCAATGTTATTTGGATGACACTCATTTATTCTAATCAATAAGCCATAATCAAATATATCAAAGTCTACTCTAAAGCCATACCAAAATATATCTAAATTTTATTATAAAAAAATGTTTTATAATTATTATGGTGAATTATAAAGAAAGTTAGTTAATTTAAATTATTTTAAAATTATTTTATAAGTAATTAAAAATGAAATAAAATAAAAAGGCTAGAATATTCTAAGAAGGTTGAATATCTTTTAAAAAAGAGTTTAACATTTCCAGTAATTATTAACGGTAATTATTAAGGGCAAAATCGTCACGTCGTTAGCCTCTTCCCCGTTTGTATAGCTCTCAACCACCTGCATTGAATGTTGGGTTCTCCAGCTTCATTTGCACAGTGTTTTTTGTTACTTTATATACACGAGTTTTTAATATAACATATATAGTTCATTTTTCTTTGCTCTCTGTTGTTTGTGACTATATCTGTTTATCTTTGCATTCATGCTTTCTGCTATTCCTGTTCCTGTTCCTGTTTGTATGGAGTTCTAGGCAAACTAGATCCTTGTGCATTGTTTAAATCCACATGGTATCAGAGCACCAAGGCATTAGCTTCCTCCATCTCCTTTTGGCTGTATGTAGTGGTTTGGATGTTTTTGCAGGGCATCTCAAGTTTCTTCTACCATCTTTGCTCTGCTCTCTGCTGTGAGCATCTCTGTACAGAAGCTACTGCTTGAAGACATCATCAGTCACATTTCTGGTGATCTCTATTCTCTTTCTTTGGCATCTTAGTTTCCTTACTATGGCAGATAAGTTTCCAATCCCTGTGTTAACTCCTCACAACTATTTTAGCTAGAAATCAACCATGGTTGTTTTACTTAGGAGTAAAGCTCTGTTCAGGGTCACCACTGGCTCAAAGAAAGAACCCACTCAAAATGTTGAGAAGCCTAAATGGCATAATCGATGTGATTAAGCCTTAGGATTAATCTGTCTCTCTCTTTCACCTGAACTTTTGTTTCACTTGGAATGCATAGACACTCCCCATTTGTTTGGTAAAACAGATGCCATTCGTGGCCATCAACTGGAAAATGAACTCATTAGTTTGGATCCTAATAATTTTGATGCCATTCAAGACTTTATTTCCCAGTTCAAATCCCTTAGGCTTCAACTGAAGGACTGCAATATTGAGAAGAATGATGAACAACTCATATATGCAGTGCTCTCTAAGTTAGGAGAATCATATTCAGTGTTTGTTTCCACATTTTATTCAACTTGGGATGCCTTGGGTCAAGCTTTTGTAATGCCTACTTTTGATGCCTTTGCTGAAAGACTTACTCATGAGTAGGATAAGCTCATTCAAATGGGCTCTCTTAGCTCTACAAATTCTCATCCATTAGTAGCTAGCTCACCTTCAAATTCAAAAGTGGCACATAAAAGGGCATATAAATGGAAACAAAAAAACAATACAAAATCAGATAATTCTTCACATTCCTCTCATAAACTAGATTATAAAGGAAAGAAAAATCCTCTTAAATGTGCATTATGTGGAAAGGATGGTCATTCAGAATCTCGTTGTTTTAAGAAACTAGCTGTCTTGTCTTCATAAATGAAGAAACACAATTTAAATATCAGTCTATCTTCTCCTAGCAATGATACAGGGAATGCTAAAGCTCTCTCTGCTAGAGCATATTTGTCTTCCTCTAAACCTGAATGGATATTCAATTTTGGGGCCACCCATCACATGGTTGTCCATAAAAATATGTTTTCTTCCATTAATTCATGCAAAATTGAGCATATTTTTGTGGGAAACTCTTCAGCTTTGGCTGTTAAAGGGCAGGACCCTGTTGAAATGAAGGATGGCATGGTCCATAATGCTTTATATGTTCCTAAACTATCAACCAACTTGCTATCATATATCAGATTACAAATTTTGGTCAAGAAAAACAGCCATGTTTACCCCTGATTCAGTAATTATTCGTGAAATTGAAGATCCTTCACAAATTGTTGCCATAGGGAAAGTGGATCATCATGCACGCTTGTATTCATTTTCTCATTTTGAGCTGACATATCCTACCAATGTATTGCTTGCACACTCAAATGAATTAAGCAGATTATGGCATGAGCGATTTAGCCACTTGAATTATCACTATCTTCAGCAACTCAGTAAGCAACAGATGGTCATCGATCTTCCGCCTATCTCATTTTTTGATGTTGTTTGTACAAGCTGTATTCTTGGTAAACATCCTCAACATAGTTTTGATAAAGGAAAATCTCATAGAGCTTCTGAAATCCTACAACTTGCTCACAGTGACATTTCACGCCCTTTTCCAAGTTTATATTTTCAAAGGGCACGTTATTTACTTACATTCATTAATGACTACTCTAGACACACATGGGTCTATTTTTTGAAAAATAGAACTGAGACCTTTGACACTTTTCTTGTGTTCAAATCCTTGGTTGAAAAGCATTTTGGAAAGTCTATTAAATGTTTGCCGACAGACAATGGTGGAGAATACATCAGCAACAGATTTAAATACTATTGTGCCACTGAAGGTATTCAACTGCAACATACAGTGCCTAATTGTCCACAGCAAAATGGTGTTGCTAAAAGGAAAAAGTGTACCTTGAGAGAGATGGCAAATTATATGATTCATGCAAGAGGCCTTGGCCCACAGTGTTGGTCGGAAGCGATAAATTGTGCAAACTATGTTCAGAATCACGCACCTCACAAGGCTATTCAAGGGGTGACACCAGAAAAAGTTTGGAGTGGACAAAAACCTTCTGTTGGGCATCTAAGGGTCTTTGGGTGCAATGCTTGGGCGTACATTCCAAAAGAAAAACGCAGGGAAATGGACATGCAAAGTAAGCCTTGCATCTTTGTTGGCTACCCGGAAGATGTTAAGGATACATATTATTGGATTCTGACACTCATGAATTGCTTATCAACAGGAGTGTTAGATTTGATGAGCGCCCTCCTCAACATCTTCTATCTTCATACGATGATTCTTCTTTTGAGTTGACTGCCCCTGCTCATGAAAATGATCTTGAAGAACAATCAACTAGCACTCATTTGCCACTTCTTGGTTGGGGTCAAAGAAGAACAAGGTCCTCTCTTAATGGGACTCCTAGAGCATTTATGGCTAGTGCTTCTGATCCAAAATATTTTCATGAGGTCCATGGTATTAAAGAATGGGGTGCTGCCATGAAAGATTAACACAATTCATTGCTGAAAAATGACACTTGGGACTTAGTCCCTCTTCTAAAAGGCAGAAAATTGGTTCAATGTAAGTAGGTATATCGAACCAAACATGCAGTTGATGGTACAATAGAGAGATATAAGGCTTGATTGGTTACTAAAGGATTCTCCAAGGTTGAAGGACTTGACTATTCTGAAACCTTTGCTCCTGTGGCTAAGATGAATTTTATTCTCCTTGTTATTTCTATAGCAGCATCTCACAAGTGGACTGCACACCAAATGGACGTCAAATGTGCATTTCTTCATGGTGATATGCAAGAAGAGATCTACATGGAGCAACCTTTTGGATTTATCCAAGATTCTTTACTTGTGTGCAAGCTCAAAAAATCTGTGTATGGTTTCAAACAAGCCCCAAGGGCTTGGTATGAGAAGATGGATTCTTTCCTTCTCTCTTTAGGATTTTCTCACTGCCTTTCTAATTCAAATGTGTATATTATGTGGAAAGATAATGAACTTCTCATCCTTGTTCTCTATGTGGATGATCTCATTCTTACCGGGAGTTCAACTATCTTGATTGATAAGGTGAACTTTGATCTTCAGCAATAGTTTGACATGGCAGATTTAGGGCTGCTTCACTACTTTTTTGGGACTGCAGGTCACACAGTCTACATATGGGATAGTCTCTCGCAGCCCAAGTATGCATTAGATCTCTTGAGCAGATTCCACGTGATGGATTACAAATCTGCACCCACACCATTTTTGTCTGGAGTAAAGTTGTCAGCAAAGTGCTCTACTCCTTTGGTTGATGCTACATTGTATCGACAACTTGTTGGAAGCTTATTGTACTTAACTCACACTCGTCCGGATATCTCATATGCAATTAGCTTGGTTTCTCAGTTCATGCAGGAACCACATGAGCTCCATTGGAAAGCTGCAAAGCGAATTATTCGCTACATTAAAGGAACCCACACATATGGCATCCAGTACTCATCCAATGGCAATGCAAATTTAGTGGGTTATACTGACTCAGACTGGGCTAGTGATCTCGATGACCGCAAATCCACATCCGAATATGTCTTCCATCTTGTTTATGGCCCTGTTGTTTCGTCCTGCAAAAAGCAAGCAGTAATTTCCTTTTCTCCTACATAAGCAGAGTACCAACGTGCTGTTAATGCTGCCACCGAGTCTATTTGGATTCAACAGATTTTATCATAATTTAGTTTACATCAAGTGCAACCCATTGTAATCTGGTGCGATAATCAGAGTGTTATCCATATTTCCAAGGAACCTGTGGAGCATCAACGCACCAAGCATATAGAAGTTCACATGCATTTCATCCAAAAGTTGATTCGTGAAAAAATTATTGGTTTGCAATACTACAGGACTGAATTGCAGGTTGCTGATATATTCACTAAACCTTTGGCACAAACTATATTTGTTTAGCTTCGTGCCTTACTTGGGGTCAAGGACATTGTTCTTGAGGGGGGGTAGTCTCAATTCTCCTCCATATTTTCCTATCTATGTTTTGATAATTTTGTACATGGGTACCTTAGCAGGCCTTGTTGCAAGGACCCATTTTTGTCTATTTCTATGTATTCCTCCTCTCGCTTAAGGGGGGGTGTTGGTGTACATCGCACTTAAGCTCACGTCGCTGAGTAAAGTCGGTTGGTATAGCTCTCAACCACCTACATTGAATGATGGGTTCTCCCGCTTCATTTGCACAATGTTTTTTGTTACTTTATATACAACAGTTTTTAATATAACATATATAGTTCATTTTTCTTTGCTCTCTGATTGTTTGTGACAGTCCTGTTTATCTCTGCATTCATGCTTTCTGCTGTTCATGTTCATGTTTGTATGGAGTTTTAGGCAAACTAGATTCCTGTTCATTGTTTAAATCCACAGGCCCTGCCTTGTTCATCACTCAAAATACACTCTGCAGAGTATTAAATGCTGTCGCGCAGCTTTATGGGCCATTGGATCTCAAACGGATTGAGATCCAATGGCCCACAAAACTGTTGCAGCAACATTAAATACTCGGTTGCATGCTATATATATTTTTCGTCGCTCTGGCTCTCCTCGGGCCTATACAGGAGTTTTCCATTTTCTCTTTCTTGTATGCTTGCATTGTTGTGAAGCAAGATGGAGGCTACGAGTTTGTTGTTTGTTGCTTGCCCCGACCTATTCTAGCACCAAATATGGGAAGTTTCTACCTGTTCCAATATCAAGGATGAACTAGACTGAGAATTCCATGAATGACAAGGGCACCAGGGTCGACGGCAATTACAGTCCAAGTAGAAATGGTTAGGCTAACAAGTCACTCCTAACACCACCCATGTTAACAAAATACATAACAACCGAAGTATATAGTATACCTGCCGCTTTAGATTCAATTATACACTGGGCTTACAACAAGTACTTATTCTAAACGAGAAAAGAATGTCCAAGCAACAGGGATTGCCATGACAGGAATAAAGGATGAGGTGGATATCTGTTATGATATAGAGTGTTTTGGACATGTTTCTTTGTCTTAGCTCGAGATATCTTCTCGCCCTGAGGGTTTCATGCGATAAGCCTTCAAGGCTCGGATTGTGTTCCCTTGGACAGTGACAAAGGTTTTACAGGCCTGGCATTTTTTGGGGTTGCTTGCTGATTGTGTTATTTGATATCACACTATCATAGTATCATAACAGTGTAATTGTTACCTTTGATTCATATGAATATCAAGGAATGCTATTTTTCTTCTGAAAAAAAAAGGATGGGGTGGATTTGAGAGGCACATTCGGAAGTCTGCATGCATTTATAAATGTAATTAAAGTTGCATACTGGCAATAAACCATATACTATATCGACAATCAAAATACACAGTAAGACAATAGTTATAGCGACAAAGACCATAATCAAAATACATAGTGAGACAATAGTTATAGTGACAAAGACCATTTTGCATAGATTGGGAGATCATAATAATGGTCCTCTGCACCTGCGAAGGGGAGAAAATATACTTTAAGTAATTTTGAAATGAATTATATTAGGAATGACTTTTGGGATCCTATTAGGAGACGCGAGGAAGCACTAGATTTAAACCAAGCCAATACAAAAGTTCCACTTTTTCATCAATGACTGAGATATATGGTCCATATTTATCCTTGAAGTAATGTGGGGCTAAAAATGATGTTTCTTGATCCACAAATATGGGCGCTTGAGTCCTTGCAACTCCTTGTCTCTATAGAAAAGTTCCCCTCCCTTTTCTACGACGTAGTGTGAGCTTCTTAATTAATCCCACGAATACAATGTGAGCAAAGAAACCAGTAATTATAAAGGTTTTCAAAACACCAATTGAAGATGATATTATATTTCGTTTCCACCGATGAACACCTGCGAATGCACAAACATACACTAGCATATTGGGTTAAACATAGTTGTGTTGTAGTTGTGTTTAATGAATGCAAGATTGTTGTCCCAAATGACATGGTTTTGGTGATTGTACATGCATAGGAGGTAACCAATAGCTTTGTTCAATCCAAAGAACTAGGAACATTTTTCTAGGTTGAATGAGAGTCGAGATGATTGGTAGACCTTCCATGCATGTAACAGGTATCCTAAGGACCGACACAGTCGGAACGTATATAAAGCAAAATCCAAGGTGAGGCTTCATTTCAACTAAGGGGGATATGGAAACCAATGAGTAGATGAAAGGGGCATAACCATTCCATTTATCACTAGCAAATAATTAGAGTTAACCATTTTGATTATACTGAAAGAATTGTCGATTAATCCCCAAGTTAAATTATAGGTATAGTTCCCTAGATACATATAACAAGTATCTGAAGCAAGGGTAAAAGCACTAGAGCCTTAAAAGAGGGATTACTATATGAAAAACCTTTTGCTTGAGGGAAATATCCATAGGCAGCTGGAGAAGTTGTATGCCTACTTAAGAAAAATAAAGCATAAATATAAACCCTAAAGAGCGCTCCCTTGTTGCATCAGAATTTCCCTTGGTTGGGCATATGTTGGAAGAGAGGCATAAATTGACAAACAAAGTTAATTTATTGAATGGTTAAAACATTTATTTCTTACCTTTTTATATAGCTATACATACGCTATTATAGTAAAGTATAACGATGATAAGTCTATTATACATACCATTATAATTTATAGTACGATTATAATTTACAAGCTATAATTATAGAAAATTATGATAGCCTATAATTTCTATTCATATTTATGATTGAAAAAGACTATCATTTACATTATTAGTGATATTATAATAGTCAAATGTTCTTGCAGAGAAGGCCAAGAACAAAATATAAAATCTAATACATTTTTCACATTGAAAAATATCCAAGAACTGAAAAGAGATAAAGAATTGCAGAGATGATTTCTAGAGAGTCGTCTAGCAGAGATGGACTATGTATCTAATTAAGTTAATTGCTAAATCAAAGGAAGAAATGGTGTATGAGAAGAGCATTTCACTACTTCACATCTTAAAAATCATAGAGAATAATATTTTACAGGTTATGCATAACTGAGATTCTCCCATAAATGGGGAAATTACGTGTCTTACGTGATTTACCACTACCTCTAGGTTCTCCATCGCTAGCTTGAAGTACAATACATATTGTACTTCAAGCTAGCGATGGAGAACCTGGTGCTCCTACCTCTAGGTTCTCCGTCGCTAGCTTGAAGTACAATATGTATTGTACATCAAGCTAATGATGGAAAACCTAGAGGTAGAGGTCAAACACATAAGACGAGCAAGCATTATGTACTTCAAGCTAGAGATGGAAAACCTAGAGGTAATGGTCAAACACGTAAGACATGCAAGCACTACTTAACACACAGGTATATATTGTACAAGCTAGCGATGGAGAACCTAGAGGTAGTGGTCAATCGCATAATACATACAAGCATTACTTAACACATAGAGGTAGAGCAAAGCTCTAGTGAGCCTTGAGGAGCACATGAAAGTGAGTTTTAATCCACTTAGTGTAGACATGGATAGTAATTATTAATCCCCAACCAAAAGACTAGATGTGGAACTTTTTATTAGTTTTACTTTGGGATCTTTACCAAGGTACAACTTGGGAGGGTTTCAAAGGAGTTCCACATTCTTCCTTGACATTTTTTACAAAGGATTTTTGTGTTGCAACATAACTTGTGTGCACTTTCTTAATAGGGAAACATATTCAATGAAGCAAATATGGGTTACAACATTCAACTATTCAAGTTCATTTGGCTAGAAAATCATGAGTGGGGTATTTATTTTTTCAAAGTCACCTAGAACTTGCACTTGGCCTCTACTACATGTGCACACATCAACACAAGCACGATTACGAGTAGAAAACATGTTGGAGAGACTTGAACCCTAGTAGCAACAATAGCAATGCCTTGATTTCATTGAACCAATAATTTACGATTAACTCCTCCTTTTTTATATTAGGTTAATCAATAATTAAATTGAATTAGGACTTATAAGCAACGCCTTTCCATGTCTATGCCTATCTAGTTGGGTGTCGTTGCACATAGCATATTTTTGTGAGAACAAACTATTGAACTCTATATTTTGGAAATAGATCTTTAACCAAAACGATGTGTACACCTATAATTACTTTTATCGAATTTACTAAACATTTTAAGTGACACTAATATATTGATTTACTAAATATCTCTTTATAGGGATTTTAGCGTCCATGTGACCAGGCATCATAATTCGGAGGGCTTAACAGTGTAAGCAGCTAAAAGCTAAACAACATAATCATAGTCGAAGGCATGTTGTATGCATGGTGTCGTTTGCAAAAGACACATGTAAAACAATTGATTCTTCTATTCCATGGAAAATCATGGATGGCTAATAGACTCTTTTGCATTTAAGGTTTGCCCATCAAAAGTATCACTTTGTTTGTAGGGTGCCATCCTAAAATAATTCAAAATCTCTTATCTTAAGAATCAATCCACAAATTCTATAACACAACAGATCATCATAACTATCATTGTCATTCATGCCTTGGGTTTTTTTTAGAACTTTTTATGGTATGTGGATTCATATCTCACCATTTGGATCGCACAAAGAGCAAAACAATGCCTAATTTTTGGAAGCCAAGTCATTCCAGATAGCCAAAGAAATTGATTAATAATTGTAAGTGTGCTCTGTATGGAACAAGGGAATGGTCGCACGTTCGTTGTACTTTACTCGAGAACTCCATTGTTGACCCATGTTCTGTTCCGGGCCTCAAATTTCATCGTATTCGATGTTGACTAGGGTATATATCCCTGCTGGTAATTATACATAGAGGGAGGTAGGTTTTGGAAGTTACAGGTGAAAGGGTAAAAACAACTGTGTCTCTGAACTTCTTTATGTGCAAGTCGAGATCCACTTGTTGGAGATCTAGTTAAAGTATTGAACCGCAACTCAAGCATATTGAACGAGTCATGGTTGTTCATCATCTCAATGAATTGGACCTATATATCCAATGAATAGTTATGTTGAATTTGGATCTTTACTTAGAGATAGATCCTAGTCAATGGAAAGGGATGAGATCAGGTTGACTTTGAACCTGCACTTGGACAAACCATCCATCTCTGATTGGAGAGGCGGTAGAACATGGATGGTCCAATTTTGCATTCATGTATATGAGCTCTATGTCATTTCCTGTGACTCCTAATAGATTCTTGGAAAGCTATGCGGGCAAATTCTTGGAAAGTTGTGTGGGCTCTTCTTACGGAGAAGGGATGGAGCCTAAAATCTGCTGGGAAATATGAGCTAGGCTTGATTACATGCAGAAGATTAGGCTCAATCCTGGATTTCCTGCTAAGAAGAACATGAATTTGTTGCCCCTTGTTCAATATTTGGTTGCAAGCCAAGAAGAACATGAATTTGTTGCCCCTTGTTCAATCCATGCTATAGATTAAATGTGAGTGCGCAAGGGATACGGGGTATGAGTCAGTGTAACTCCATCGTAGTTTTAATCTAACTATTGCGCATTCACTGGTATCAAAGGGATCTATTGCCAATTCACCGATATGACATGGGGTAGCTCCTCGTAGGTTGTCGATAGACGAAGCAGCCAAAATAATTGCTCCCTTAAAGAAATTGTGTGGCGTGATTAATTAAAATTTTATATTTTATATTTTAATGTTTTCAACAAACATAAAAACAATTCATACTATCCAAATTAAAAGAAGTGTAAGTAGGACCAAATGTGGAATATAAGAGATTAGTTAAGAATTGTAAGTATTGGTATCGAATTGGATTAAGTTGGGCATACAAAATAAAAAAGTATATTTATGAGATGTAATTTTTTTGAGTTAGCAAGTATTAGCAATTTTATTTCAACTCATGAATTTTATTTAAATATTTTTTTTGTTTTTTATACATAGTATAAAATTTACTTTAACATTTTATTAGTATTTTTTGTAATATAACTTGTTTTACTTTTTATTGTATTTATATTGAAAATATGTTTGTGATTTCTTTGTCATATTATTTTGAATAATTGAAAACCATCATCATTCTCTTATTTTAAAAAAATTATAATCTATAATTTTTTGTAAAAGTAAATTTCATAATACACTGGTTCAAGAACCCAATACTAGTGCTTGATGCATTTGAAGAAGGAAATATGGTTAACATCTCGCCCACTATCAATGTGTAAATCTCAAAAACTCCTGGTGTCACATAAAACATTCTTCTTGGAGCATTGTCCTGCTCACATGGAGAATTCATTTTTTTTAACAAAAAGCGGTTAATTTTATTACGAAGGAAAACGGGTCTATTTTGGCAATAACCAATCAACTTATTACAAAATCCGGAAGAACCCGAAGCTTAACTAAGCAATACAAAGGATCTCCAAATCAAGCTAGACAACCAATTCATGATGCCTTCAATCTTCTCGAGATCTACCAATACTCCATCTTCTGAAATAATGTGATGCAACTAATGAATTTCATTTTTATAGAAATCACATTTACTTAGCTTTGCATGTTGTTGGTGCTTTCTTAGCACTTACAAAGCCATTCTCAAATATTCTTCATGTTCCTCTTCATTCTTAGAGTAAATAAAAATTTCATCTAAAAATACCAACACAAATTTATCCAAATGCTGGTGAAACATGTTGTTCATGAGGCACATGAAAATAGTCGATACATTACTAAGACCAAATGGAACAACTGTAAACTCGTAATGCCCATACCTTGTTCTAAATGTTGTCTTAAGGACGTCTTATTCTTTAATTCAAACTAGATGGTACCCAAATAGATTGTCAAATTATTATTTTTTAAATTGCCCCTCCAATTTGATCAAAAAAATCGTCAATTCGAGGAAAAGAGTATTTATTCTTCACTATGACTTTGTTCAACTATCTATAATCAATACGCAATCTGAGCATGCCATCATTCTTCTTCGCAAATAGCACATAGTTGTTCCTCTTGGGAAAATACTTGCCCTGTTGTACTTCTTTTCTAACAACTCTTGCAATTACATTTTCAGCACTAGTAAAATTATAGTGTACTCATTTTGTAAAGCATCTTAGACACTAGTGTAGTTATTGGAATAAGATTGATTATGAAATCAATGTCCGTCTTTGGAGGAAGTCTTGGCACTTCATCGAGGAACACAACCTTGAATTCTTGCAAAACTTGATAGTCCTCCAACTTTGGAACTTCATTTTTTGTTATACCCTATACATGGACTGCATACAATTGGCAACCTTTTCTACATAAGTTTTCCAGTTGCAAGGCTGAAACTTGTGTAGTAAAAATTACCTACATAATTCCCTTCACTACCCTTGGATTTCCTTTCTTCATCAATGCATTCAAAGGTCTTGTTGTAGCAATCAAGTTTCAATTTGTGTGTTTCCAACTAGTCCATTCCAATGAGAACATCATAAGATTAAAGTGGCAAAATATTCAGATTTTCCCAAGTGAAGAACCCATCCATTTCCAATAGGCATTTACCCACCATCTCACTAACTTTCATCTTGGTTCCAATGACTAATTGAACTAGCCACAATTTACTATGCTTTGTTTTATGAAAAGCATAGTCCTCAACAATTTGAGGAGTGATATAACAGTGAGTAGATCCAAAGTCAATCAAAATATAAATAGATTGCTTAGCACTCTTACCTTGAACCTCAACCATAGTTGATTTATGGTCTTTTTGGACGTCCTCTATCATTGCATAGATTTTAGGGTCAGACCTTGCCCCTTGACCCACTGTTTTGGCTTCTTGGATGCTGTGAACTTGCTTGGCACTCCCATTCCAATGTGGGCAGTTTTTAAGCATGTGGTCCCCTCCACATCCCCAACATTAAAGTGGCTCTTTTGTACCTCTTAGCATGTCTCCCATCATCCTTGTTGGCTCAGTTACAACTTGTGGCAGCTACCTCTGCTAATTTATGAAATGAGGCTTAAACCCCTTCTTTCTTTAGTCAAACTTATAATTCCTCTTATTCTTCCATACCTTATGGAATTCTGTCTTGCTTTTGTTTTGATCATAGTAGTATTTAGCCTTCCTTATGGTTTCATCTAGAGTTTGAGGCTCATTAGACTCAATTCTATCATTGTAGGACTGAGGTAACCCATTTAGAAAACGTTGAATTTTGACCTTATCATCTCTGATATAATTGGCATACCTCAATAACTCCAAAGAATTTATTGGCATATTCCTACATGGTCATTTGCCCTAATTTCAACTCATGAAACTCTTTAATTTTGCCATCATAGTACTTATGGGAGAGATACTTTTGCTTGAAGTACTTCTTCAATTGCTTCCACATGATCTTCCTCTCATTGATATTCTTCACTTGCCTAATGATATCCCACCATATAGAAGCTATTCCATTTAAATTGAATATGGTTACTCTTATTTTCATGTTTCCTAAATAGTCTTGGACATGGAAATATTTCCTTGCCCCAAGAATCCAAGCCTCAACTTCTGAACCAGATTTTACTTCACCATCAAATGTAGGAGGTTTGGCCATCCTAAATTATCCATGTCAATTGTTCTTGAAAGGCCTCTTCCTCTTATTCCTATGAGATGAAGAGTTTGAACCTCCTGGACCACATAGCACGAGTGGGGTCCATCTCAATTTTTCCAAATTTTCACATTTCCATTAATAAAAGAAATTTTGATTTCCGTCATTTACGAAATATCTTTGTAGCATAATAGAGTGGAAATTTGTTTCACTAATATCTCTATGAATTCCAAATTTTTCCCAATTTTCCTTAATCTAATCTACTACTCATGCTGGTAAAACACTGATTTAATTCATGTGCTCCATTTAAACACCATGTGTAATTTAAACCCGCAATTTTTATAAAAACATTTATCAGCTCTTCCTGTGCATCTCCACTTTTTGGCTTGAGACTATGGGTTTCGGCCCATACAACCCAAACGCTGCAACCTATTGCTCTGATACCACTTGATCACATCCTCATCCATCAATTTAACCAACAGAGGGGGGACATCAGCAAATTTTGGAGTTCTAAATTTTGCCCCATAACAAAATACAAAATTCATAAAGAATGGAATGCTTGTGCAGATGCATAAATAAACTCTATCCACACACACCTAGCATGCATATACAAACATAATCATCACAAGCATCAAATAAAATAATTACACATCAAATACAAAGAATACTTATCTTTACACAGAGAAGATCCAACAATTGACTGTGTAAGAGTGATTTTCCACCCAACTATAGGCACTCTATACAAGATATACACTTTATGTTGGGAGGCCACCCCCAAGTCGGGCTATGAGGTCACCAAAGAAAAGAAAACTCCTATAGGTTTCTCTCACTCGACCCACAACTCATTCTGCTCTCAATGCTTAGCCAAATGCTCATTCAGAGCTCTACAGGAATTCCACTCAGTCGTCATAGCCTTGGCTCCAACAATCCCTGCCCCACACAACACCGTTTTGAGCGTATGCATTCCCTTCACTGATCCACGATTCCCTTGGGCAATCCATCTTGTCAGGTGCTTCAAGTGTGTACATAGAATGAATCTTGACTATTATATGCTACTGGAGAACCACTTGTAACCTTAATTCATGGCTTCTCAAGCAAACAAAAGGAGTAGAATTCAATGGGTAAAGGTCCCTAGCTTTCCCAACCTCTATGCTCACCTACAACCATCTCTTTTTCCCTAAAAAATGTAGCTTCGTCTTCAAATTCGAATTTATGGATTTGCACGGTCTAGTAATTGGTACTAAACAACAACAAAAATGATAATTCTAGTGTAAAAATCTGCGTAATGGAGAAATGGATAGCAACCTCCAAAAGATGAAAGAACGGTGGAAAAGACAGTGGACATAATTTGTGAGCATGTTAGAAAAGACTCTTGCACCAGCCATAGAAGTATATTCATCCCATGCTTCCATAACTACATTATAAGACCTTCCCCACCATTATGAATCAACGTCTCTGTAGCATTCCCTACAGGCCCCCACGGGAAGGGCTTATTTTTCACTATATAAAGACAAAGATTTGAGCATATAGTGTTAATTTGGGGCTAAATACTCCTGATCTTGTCATGGATGGTCATCCTCATTTCGGCATCCACGAGGTGCTCGTCCTATAGGGGTTGGTGGCCTTGGTGGGGTAATCACTTGGACGCATGACTAGACTCATTTATTTGTCATGTAAAAGGTGATAGCATATGTTTAGCACACCTTATTTGCTCACTTGGACCTTTTTTACCCCTCCTCTAAGCTATGTACCCACAAATTGTACTTCCTTATTGAAGGAGCCTACAAGGATAATGAAGGAGGACATTAAGGGCACACATATGTTGGGGTTAGTTGGGGCATGATGTCCTCCTTTTAGCACACCTATCTCTTGGTGTAGACTAATTGCACTTTTATATTGTTATCTTATGTCTTTTAAATGGATTAGCCCCTAAATTAGTGGGTGAGCAAGCCAAAATGTTATACTTTTACATTGTCTTGTAGGCTAATAACTTAAAATTAAGTGAGGCTAGTCTTATATAAATAGTGCCTCCCTCTCATTGTAAAAATGCAACAAGATATGGGTTCATTATGAGATCTTTTTGGTTTCTACTAGTCTGTTGGAGCTCTTGATGTTATGCGCACCTCTCTTGGGATGATCTTCTTTGCCTGAAGGATGAATGAAGTTGTTCCTAGGGCTTAATTTTGCATGTGCTTTGGTTGATGCTAAGATTGGTCGTAATATCTCAAGCTCAAGAGTGACCTATGGTCTTTTCCTTGCTCATTTCTTGTTGAAAGTTGGTAAAGTTTACTTCTAACCCTAGTTTGATGATGCTTTTATGGTGCATTATGTTAAATTGTTAGGGTTTTTACTAGCATTTTGTGAACTTTGTACGAGGAGATTATCCTATCAAAGGAGGAGATTATCCTATCAAAGGAGCTCTCCACTGTTGATTGGGTCTTAAACTCTTTTTCTTGCCCTATTTAAGCTCTTCTATCTAACCCTTGAGGTTGTTAGTTGATGCCCTAATTGCAAGTATTGGAAGCCATTTCTAGAGAGGGACGTTGGTATTAATCTCTCAATGCCCTAAGGATTGAGACAAGAATCATATGTCCTATCTTTTCAACAAAACTATCTCTCTTTTACCAATTTACTTGCCTTTTTATTTTAGATGCATTTATATATAATAATAAAAAACCCTAAAAATGAAGGACTCATCGGAGCTGCGCTGAAGCCAGGTCGCGCCCTTTGCTGCCGCCGTCCTGGTCCTCTCCTTTCCGATCATGGCTTCGCCAGAGGGAGGGCTTCCCCCTCCCTCGTCTTCTTCTGCCACGGAAGCCTTCAATCTGCTGCTTCGCCCTCTTGGAGCTGCCCCGATTGCCCCAGCCATCCCGAAATTCATTAAAAAGCTAGACTCAATTCCAGAAATTGATCTTCCAAGCGAAATCCCTATCAAGATCGCCCTAGCTCTGTCAGATCGGGGTTTGGTTGGCCAGTTCATGGGGCTCTGGCCATCAACCAAAACCACGGACGACTGGATCCAACGAAACTGGCGACCCCAGCTCAAGAATAGTGTGACCTGCTACCCAGTAGGGCGTGGATTCTTCATCTTTGAGTTTATTTCCAAAGAAGATCGAGATCTTATATTCAGAAATGGACCATATTTCATGGGTCCTCAAGGCCTGTATCTCAACAGATGGACCCCAGACTTCAATGCAGAAGTGGATGTGCCGAAGGAAGTTCCAGTATGGGTTAGGCTCCCCAATCTTCCAGTCCACTGCTGGAACACCCCAACCCTGGAAAAAATTGGGAACGCTTTAGGAAAATACATTGATAAAGCTGATAACAAAGGTCAATACTTGTGTGCCCGAATTTGTGTCGAGGTTGACCTTGAAGTCGGCCTGCCGGAAGCCGTCAAGCTCAAAGTTGGAGATTGGCTATACTACCAAAAGCTCGACTATGAACAGCTGCCATTCAAATGCCGTCAATGTCATGAACACGGTCACTTTCAAAGAAACTGCCCGAAAAACCAGAGCTCAGAAGAAGGAGAAGGCTGGCAAAAAGCCAAGAGAGGCAAATCAAATGCTAAGAACCCGAAAAAGAGGACCAATTTGGACATGCAAAACCTGCATGCAAGCACTACTAAACCCTCCATAGAAGGCTCAAAAGAGGACCCTATCGCGACCCCCAATGAGCACCAGGATCCAAACCTGAATGAGAAAAATCAAGCTACAGGGAGCGATGAACCCCAATCATCTAAGCAAACCAATAGAAAAGAATCTGGAAGCCAAATCGTTG